>NJRP01000154.1:121382-142153 GCA_003063835.1 Aphaenogaster floridana | reverse complement strand
ATTTTTATAAATATTTATTTAGTTTAATGTTTTTATAGACACATATATATAATGGTAAAAACATGTGTAAAAATTGGGAAACGGAAAAGCCAAGAGATAATCCTCCCGTTTTCGAGCTCCGACACATTTTCCTCGCAAGGTATGTTATTTGGAGTATCTAGGGCTTTCGTGTTCTCGGCCACTCGTCGTGGCTCCTAATTAAACCGTCATCTTCGACGTTATCGTCGCGTCATGTGGGCCCCGCTACGTACTCTCGTACGGGTCACGCGGCGTCGCCATTACGCGTCATTACGCAACATCATTGTACAATATTTGCCGCGCGATCTGCAGACAGGCGCGTGCGCGCGCGCGCGCGTATGTACACCGCGGATTGCCGCTGACGTAGTGCATTCCTGAGATTACAGGTGGACTACTTTTCAGAAACGCCGGCCGATAAGCGGCGCGCGTTCTCCACCGCTATCGATCCTCGTGCGCGTCTCCTGCCCGCCGCGCGCGTCGACCGCACGACTCGCCGCGGGTGGATTATCTATCGGCGCGTCAGGAAGATTTACGGAAGGGAACGCGCGCGCGCGGCCACCGCATCGACGATGATCGACGATCGCGACCGATCGCCCACCGTCTATATTAATAAATTACAAGCGGACGCGCTCGCGGATCCGGAGTAACTGGACTATGCACGGTATCGGCATACCGGGGATACCGGGATACCGTGGAACTGCGGGACGTAGGGCGAACAACAGGATGTTGACCGTGTAAGACGTGAAAGCTCGGCGTATCGTGAGAGACAGGGGTCCCCGCTGCTACTTTCGGGAACCGTACCTATTCTAAGGCGCAACGGGAACGTCGTTGCGAAAATACACCCGCTTGACCGATCGACTGGGCGATTTCCAACGATTACTCAAAAGATTTTTCCATCGTTGCGGAAAAGTTGAAAGGACGCGCTGGCGCAGGTAGCTCGGGAAAGAAAGGGCGGGAAGAGCCGCCCGTACCGATTCCGACCGACTCCCCGAAGCGATGCCCCCGCCGTACGTACGTACGTACGTATCGTACGTACCGCCAACCGGCCGCTTTTCGAAGTCTCGGAGGAATCCGAGAACCGACCGGATGCAACTCCAGAATGGGAATGCAGGCGGCCGCGCGCGGCGCGGCGCGTGTATGAGGCTCCGTTACTCGCGTATCGGGTATTTCCCAGAACGCGACTATAAACAAACAAACACATCGAGTCGGTGGGACCGGGAGGGGGAGCGGGAGAGCGAGCGAGAAGGAAAGGCGAAGGGTGGAAGGGGGGCGGGGCCGACAGGGAGGGGGAGAGGGGGGGCACACCGCCGCGCGTGTGATCAGTGCACTCCCTTCCACGGCGAGAGAGTGCACCGACGAGGAGCCAGCCGCCGCGCGCTGCCGGACGCAGGAAAGGGTACGGCGGGGCCGGGGGGCTTGATCCTGGCGCCGTCGGTTGAGGAACCCCCCCCCCCTTCTACTCTTACCAATTGCGCGACCGGTGCATGCGCCGTGCGTGGGGTTTCCCTGGTTTCCCCCGCCGTCCGCCGGGCGCGAAAACCGTCGGCGGGCCCCCTACTCCGGCGGCGGCGCGGCGGCGCGCACACGTTTCCCCTCCGGCGCTCGGCTGTTCGAAATCGCAACGTTAAAGTCGTCGGCGGTCGAAACGGCGACGGTGACAAACAGTCGGCGCTGTTTACCATCGATAATGCGAAGGTATCGGGGGCGGACGTGGAGATGCGCGCGGGAGAAGAGCCTGCGCTTCTCAAACGCCCTACGGGCGCGCGCGGCTCAGGAATTCACGGGGCGAGCTTCGGGCTGCGCTACCATCCGCGGCAGCTGCGCCCGTCCGGGGTCATTAATCTCGCGCTAACGCGAGAGAGACCGCTCGTAAATTCGAGGCGTTCCTCCCCGAAATTCGGCGCGGAATCCCGAAGGGAAACGACGCGCGGAAGCGATCTCGGGAAGAGGCGTCCGTCCCCCTCGTTCCCGGGTGCTCTCGTTGCAATTTTCGCACTTGACCGCAGGGCTTGAGCGTGCTTTACGATCCGCGGTAAGATTATCGGCGCGGCGCGGCGCGACGCGTTGCGACGGAGGCGGCGGAACCGGCGGGGGGAGCGCGCTGCCCCTCACGCGTTGCTCCCACCACCGCTCCCGGATGCGGACCCCCGCGTCGGTGGTGGGGCGCAGTCGGTACCAGGAGTGGGATACGGCGGGGAAGCTTGCCGCCAACTCGGGCGGCATCCCCGTGGTGGGGAGAAAGCGCGGGTTAGCAGCCCGGACACGCCAACGGTTGGATTCAGTAAGCGAACGGCTCTCAACGGCCACGAACGTGTTTTTCGTTCTTCGGTTCCCGCGCATGCATATATATATACGGCGTACAGGCGATATATATGTGCTATTCCGAGACTGACCCGCGAGAAACAACACTGTCGTCGGGAGTACGCAGTCGGTGATCGGCGACCGCGACGACGTGACGACCACCAGTAGTCAGATCGTACAGCAACAACAACAACAACAACAACAAGCTACCGCGACACAGATCCGCTTTTCGAGTATTTGCACACACTTATCCGTCTACATCGCATCCATCCCCGCGAAATCAAAAAGGAAAAAAAAAGTTCTTCCACACACACATCCCGTTCTACAAAAACAAAAAGAAAAAACAACCCGCCCGTCATTTCGGTTTCGGTCCTTCATCTTCGTTCCCGCAACTGTGGCTTCAATCAATCAAACTGGATTCCAACAAGCAGTACGTGTCGCGATTACTTCGCGGCTACCGGAGGCTTAAGAAATTATTCAAGGTAAGAGATCCATCGACCCTCGGGGGGGTTCCACGCGAATATCGTCCTCTTTCGATCGCGTCCCTTCTCGCTGACTTTCTTCACTCCCTCGCGGGGCGACGGGATTTTCGCGCGCGTACGCAGTGTAGTCGGGGTGTAGGCGCGCGTAGTCGCGCGTAGTCGCGCGCGATAAGTGCGGGGCGAGTGCGAGGATCGAGTAAGTGCCCTCGGCGAGAGGGATGTGTGGTGTACTTCGATTCTTCGTGCTCCGATAGATTCGTCCGTTGCCTAAGCGAGCGACGCGGCCGAGGCGATTAGAGATCTCTATCGAGAGCGGGAGAGGAGAGACGCTCTCCAACCTGACTCGGGCGTAAAGCGGTGTCTACAATGAGATTTTAAGTCGTAAGATTTAACATATCGACCAATCGCAATCAAAATTGCGGTCTTACTTTCAGAATGCTCAACTGTAATTGGTCGATATGTTAAGTCTTACGACTTAAAATCTCATTGTAGACACCGCCTAACAGATAGCGCGGGGCAGAAGCGCGCGCGATAAGTTGGCAGGCTGACGGAGATGACGAGGCTGTTTTTAACTTGGTTTTTAAGCCTTGCGTCCACGATGCTAGAACTTGGTCCAAGTTCTCGGTCCGAGAAACATATAGCCAATAAAATTGCCGCTTTTTCCGTAAAAGCTGCAAACTGATTGGCTACAAATTTCTCGATCCGAGAACTTGGACCAAGTTCTAGCATCGCGGACACAAGGCTTAAGCGAAGCGCAGGCACGACCGGGATCAGCGTCCGCGACTTCCTGCGCTCCGGAAGGTTGGCGGGAAAAGCGCGTATCCTACGTGCGATCGGAAGACGCATTTTACGACGCCCACTGAGCGGCGTTATCGCGAGCGGTGCTCGAGGTCCCACTTTCGCAACGTTGGCGAACAATGTCAATTATCGCGACAATCGGAACGAGGATACCACCCGTATATGTATATATATATATATATATACAATATATATTTGGATCGATCGATAAATAAATATGTAGACCGTCTCCGGTATTTACGCGGCGGATTATATGGCGAGGTTCGTGAAGTATGCGAGAGATCCGAGCGAAACTTGTCCATTTCGGGACAAAGGGAGAACGGGCGGCTCGGCGAAATAAATAACGGGGGACAGAAAGGCGAGGAAGAGAGAGAAAGAAAGAGAGAGGAGGTTATTATACTGCCTCGCGGCATGAATAATTTACACTCGCTCGAATTTAAATAAATTCGCCCGCCGCCGCCATCGCCGTCCTCGTCGCTCGTCGTCGTCGTCGTCGTCAGCAGACGGCTCGAAAACCGTAAGCGCGTAATCTCGACTCGGCTCGAAGGTTGTTTACGGTCGGCGCGCGCTGCGCGCAGTTAATTTTAAACGAATTCGCCCGGATATCATCGCCGGGTATCTCGTCTCGTGCGTTATCGCCAGGTTATTTATGTTATTCCGTGAAATTACTTAGAAACCCGTCAATTAGGTCTCCGGCTGATGCAGCGCTCGTAAACAACGTGTGACGTAAGCAGGGACATAATATCGCGGTATTACGGCAAATATAGCGAGGAACGAGCGGACGGGCAGATAATGTTCGCGAACTGGCAAAACATTTGTTCGAGAAATCGGAATAGGAAAAAAAAAGGGAGAGATTCGTCAGGACGACTCTCGAGAGTTGGCTGCCGATACCGATAATCGATCGCGGGACTTGTCCAACTTTGCCGAACTCGGGCGAGTCGCGGTCCCTGTTTTCGGCGCGTTCGACTCGATTCCGATAGCGGAATGTCACGACCGAGTATCAGTTTGCGCGCTCGCGCGCGCGCGACATCCTCTCTCTCTCTCTCTCTCTCTCTCTCTCCGAAAACAAAAGTGAGAAAAAAAGAGGGAAGAGGAGGAGAGCGAATGATTATGGAAACCGGAGGCCGTAAGGTCGTCGCGGCGATCGTGACATGTGAACCGCGGATGATCGAGCGAGATTCCGTCACGCCCGCGTACGAGGAGAGAATGTCGCGGTATAAGCGCGTCCGTAGATGATCGCCGACCGAAAAACATGTTTGGTCCGCGGCGACCGGTTGTTTATACGATATATACCATGTGAAAGCAAACACTCGAAAGGTCTCCGAAGCGGCGATCGGGAGCTCGATCTTCGTCCCGGGGTTCGCGTTATCTCCGGCGACGGTCGCGGCGCGAATAAGACGGGAAGAGAGAGAGATGGAAAATGTAGCGCGGAGGAAGAAAGAAAAGCGCGGTTAAGGGGTGCGATCTCTCCTCCGGGTGTCGAAAACGTACTCGGCATTATTGCGATTATCCTCGCCGTTACGTGGCTCCTCGGACGCTTCGAACCCCGAAACAAGGCCGAGCGCGTTACGGTGGATAATGGCTCCCCCGCTAATGTATCGTAACGCAAATACCAACGCGGGGCGAAATTATGATCTACGCGTGCCCGTGGCACCTCGGATTAAACCACCCAGCGTCCCCCTTCTTCCCCCCCCCCTCCTCCCCCCGCGTGTCGGTAGCGCATAATTCTCGGAACTTCGCCGCGGCGCCGTGATGCAAGGAACGCGGGGAAACTCTACTCCGGCGCCCCAGCCTTCACCTCTCTCTCTCTCTCTCTCTCTCTCTCTCTCTCTCTCTCTCGGGACTTGCATGCGAATTGAAAAACAGTTCGGGGGTGTTCGCGTCTAGCTAACGCAGGCCTGCACATTATCGAGCGTCACCGGCTTTCCGACAACGTCATTATACATATTACATTTATTTCCAATTAATTTCTCTAACCCCCTCCACCTCATCTATGATAACAATAAAAATATAATTACGTTGATCGTAACTGGAAACCAATTAGTACAATCTCTGCGTTATTTATGGTTATAATTTTGTTGCCTCGTGTGTGGCGTCGCATGTTGCAGCTTCGTTAATACGTAAACATCCAGTTTAGCGCTATGTATGATGCACGCTTCACGGCAATAACGATACACATGCATTTAGAAACGTTATTGCCGTGCCTCTTGACTTTTCCGCCCTGCCTCCCTCCTCCCCTGACGATCGGAATGTACACCACCGACAGGGTGCGTGCACATTCCTGAATATCCGACAGAAAGATCACCCTCGGGCTAACCATTGTCTGCTCTCGAGGCGGAGATCGCAACAAAGTCGAAATGTGTTTAAGGTCGACTGTTGCCCTGTCGAGAATCTCGTACCCCCGAATTCTCCAACACACACACATACATGCACACTTGGCTTTTCCATACGGCGAGAGACTTTGGAACTCGCTCCTAACCCTAGCAGCATTTAGTCTCACGCTTTTACACCCATTGTACAGAAAACACGTTTCCTCCGTCTCAGTCGTACCTAACGACGTAGACTCTTAATTGAAGAGGAGCCGATGAAACGAAATGTGCATTGGGGAATGGTTTCGTTACCTGAGGGGATCGGGGGCGCAGAAGCTTCAACCACCCTTACACCCGCGGACGATAGTTTCGCGGGGGGGACAGGCTCCTTCCCCCTCCGGGATAAATATAAAAAAAAGGCCGCGATCGATACAAACACTTGACACAATGCCGCGCCGTTATCGCATTCCTTCCACGAACGGTGATATTGCCGATCTGTACTTTGTACTTATCGCCAATTTTTACTTGACGGCTTAACAGCTCTCTCCCTCGCTCTTTCCTATCTATTATATCACCACTCGTGTCGCGCTGTCGCCGTACACTGTGTACTTCGTACTTTCGTTTACACGCTTGGAAAATATTTATCGCTCAGACTAACAAGTTATTTTCCCTCGCTTTCTCTCTTGTAATCAACGGGCTTTTAATTAACGGGGTCTTGTGAACGAAAAACATCCCGATCCTTATAACTCGTTTCTCCTACTATAATTCGCTCCTATTCTATCGACGTGTTTATTTTTAAGTCTACCTTCGTCTCGCAGCCTACAAGACGAACGGCTTACGGCCGTGCTAGAACGGCGTGTCGCGGGCATACCGTATTCTATTCATTTCCATTCGCTCTCGTTCTCTCCTCGTCGAACGAACGCCTTTATTCGTCGGCATCGGCGGCGCGTGATCCAATTTAACCGCGCTCGCTCTCGCGACATGTTTCTCAGCGTCTGCGAATGCAAAACATCTCATTCACGGGCAAAAGTGCTGGCCGCCTGCGCCAATAGGCGTAGTCCCTTACCTGCGAGAGCGGCAAAAACGAGAGTAGTGGCGCGCGCGCGCGAGGGCAAGAGAGACGACGAGGAACGCGGGAGGAGAGAAGAAGGAGGCAGACGACGACGACGGCGGCGGCGACGAGTATATAGAGAGCGTCGCACTCTCCTTCGCCTCCCTTCGTCCTCCGTCCGCGCCGGAGGGAAAGGGAAAGGGGGGAAGGGTAAAACCCGCGTACCGGGAGAGAACGCGGAACGCCATAAGATGGAGGAGAAAGAGGAGAGAGAGAGAGGGAAGAGAAGACGGGAGAATGCGCGCGAGAGGGAGAAAGAGAGAGAGAGAGAGAGAGGACGCGCGCGGGGCTAAAATTAGAATGTCCGTTGGAATGCCGCTGGTAGTGATGGTGTGTACAGGATGATTCAACGAGTGAGAGAGAAAGAGAAAAAGAGAGAGAGAGACGGAGGAGAGCAGATATGCGCGGATAGTTTATTCCGTCCTGCGACGAGGCCTCTAAGGACGCATAGCGGATATTCGCGCGCGAATACGCGACGTTACGAGGGGCACCGGAAAGCGGTCGATCTTGTGCCACGGGGTCCCTCCTCCCCCTTTTCTTTCGCTCTCTTTTCTTTTTCTTTCTGCCGCCGCTCCTTTCTCGCGCGCCTTTTATACTCCCGTCGCCGGAAATAGATTCGCGTATCGACGCGCTCCGAGAATAGTCCTTTAACTTTTTCATCGCGAGATCTCACGAGGCGGATGATAGTAGAATAGTAGTAGCGCAGCAGCAGAGCGGCAGTAGTACCGCGCGATTGATTCGACGGTGCTATTTTCAAGTGGGACATTATTTTCGTCCTGCGCTGCTTTCGCACTTACGAACGACCCCATTACTGAAATCCATAGATTCGGAAATTTTACACGTATTCTCAAAATTATTACCATCTGTGTCAACTAATTTTCAAGAATAGGACGAAAAGTTCCCGTATTCTCATAATTGAACGGGTCAGATTCGTCGATTATAGATTCTCGACGTTATCTTGCTTAGAACTCCCAGAACTCTAGATCCTTCGCCGACGGTCTCCCCGCGAATTCCTGTTCGATCCCATTACTGAAATCCATAGATTCGGAAATTTTACACGTATTCTCAAAATTATTATTATCCGTGTCAATTAATTTTCAATAATACGACGAAAAGTACCTGTTGTACTATTCTCATAATTGAAGAGGTCAGATTCGTCGATTACAGAATCTCAACGTTATCTTGCTTATATATAGAACTCCCAGAATTCTAGATCCTTCGCCGACGGTCTCTCCGCGAATTCGTTCTATAAATAGCGGTCGCCAATTTTGTGGGACCGTGGGCCGCGCCGGTCACGTTCTCCGGGGCCTTCGTTCACGACCGAAATTCAAATACCGCCGATTGCTTTTCAAATACTTCAGCGAAACCTTCAGCCGCCTCTCCCCTTCTCCCGCGCGGAACGCGCGCTATCTGCGATCTAAGCAAATCTTTCTTGGGTCATTCCACGGCGGAATGTCGCCCGCGTATCGATTATTTCTGCGAGGATTCCCCACCTCGTCCCGATACCCCGAGGATCGAGGCGAGGCGCCTCGCGTTTGCGAAGTACCTGGTATCCGGTGCCGGTGGTCGAGTTAATACCCTTGTCGTCGGCACGCGGGGGCAGAGGGATAACGAGGAATAGATAAGCAAATAAATAAACTAGCGGGGCAAGGTGATCACATTCGAGACGAATGTGCGAGAAAGAGAGAGAGATAGAAAGAGAGCCGAGTAGGACCGGTGATTCTCGGGCGAACGTTCGTCGACGAGGTCGACGGCCTGACACGGATGGTTGACGCCGTGGGGCCCGCCTCGTAACCGGCCTGGGAAGAAGAACGAGAAAAGGTAGATAAAGAGAGGAGAGGAAAGGGCCCACCGCTGTGGAGCAACGACGCGTTTTCGCCCTCCGCGAAGACGATAGATCGCCGTACCCCCCGGCACGATGATCGGTCTGGGTCAGCTGGCAATTCCCCTACCTCGGTACTCGCGGTCTCCCTTTCTAGATTATACAGGAGAAGGATCAGAATGATCGTACGGAGTACACGGATCGCTCTTTGAGCTGGTAGGGTGGTCTCGAAGATAGAAACGAAGGCGTTTTAGGCTCGCGCAAGATTTTCGACCAATTTCGCGTGGATTTTCCGCGACGTCGATAACTCTTATTACCTTGGCTCTCCATTGAGTACGCCGCGAGTGTCCCAGAGTATACCGTGCCCCCTTCCCGTCGACCTCTCGTCGTCCCCCTTCTTCCTCGGGTAAAAGTGTGATCGATGGACGACGAGACGGGACGGGTGGCACGAAATTGGGGCGTTGCGTATTTATCGCTGCTATCTCGCCGCTATTTACCGTACCTGCGGCTTTTCGCCGCCGGCCCGCTTTTATCGTCCGCTCATTTTATTTCCCCCGTGCTTCTCCCCCTTTCTCACACCGTTATAACTTGTACAACACGACCGGATATTTTTTATTAGATTTCTTTCGCTCGCCGCCGCTAATCCGACGCTTCCTCGCATCGCGATTTATCCTTCCCTCGACGTTTCCCTCTTATTCCCTCTGTTATTGATTCTACGGGAATCAATTAATATCTTTAAGAGGCGCTTGGCGCCACGTTTATTTGAACTCAATCAGCAAGAGTTCCGTGTTTTTTTCTCTTAGCTATTTTCCAATATTTATTATATTTATTTGCTTAAGCATATACCTTTGCTGTTTAATGGCTTACGAATTTTCCACTCTATAAAAAATAATATTCTTTGCTTTTAGACGAAATTTTCTCAAAATAAAATATAAATTTTATGTTTACTTCCATAATGTCCTTAATTGTAGTATTTATCCGTTAGTTTTTTATTTCTTTAATTTTTTTCCTCTTATATATTGTATACCTTATTGTGTTATATTTTAGAGGATACACGATTGAAAGTGAAGAAATTCTCTCTTTCTTTCTCTCTCACTTGCGAGAGGGAATTTGACGCCGGAATAATACGGCATTCGTTACCGTTGATCCTCGATTCCGTCCCCAACAAATGTGAAGCACTTCATTACGGCGCGGCGGCCCGGGAAATCATAAAAGCCGAGAATGCTCGATGAAGTGATAAAACTTAATTCGCCCGCACGGCCGTTATACAAACAACGCTCGCCCGTGTTTTTCGCGATTCGCCCGTGCGGTCCACCCTGGTTTTACGATTTTTGCGGGGGTTTTACGGGGGCGGGGGTTTATTTTTATTGGCGGTGTTATACCCGTGGCCGGAGGCGCGGCGGCGGCCCGAAATTACGACGGGCAGCAAGAAAATCCCACGTATAAAACAAGAGGAACCGTCCGCTCGTGTTTATCGCCGTCGATTTTATGCAATTCTCGCCCAAAATCATTCCCGGCCCGGGGCTCGGGAAAACAGTTGCGAAAACATGGCGAAAACATCGGAGATTAACTTCGTTTGCGAGCGGCTAATTACCGATCGCGTCCTGCCTCGTTACGTCGCTCCTCGCGCACTCCAATCGCCCGCGATTATTGTTATTGCGTATCGACCCAGTCTTGAGAAGATTCCGCGCGGGGAGTGTTTCTCCTTGTCGAACATCTGTCGCAAATAATCGTAAAGCTGGATTCAACGAGCCGCGCATAACGTCGTCGCCAGTCGCAGCTTTACGTCATCCATCACGCCATGGTTTCCAGTAGAGTAGAGACATAATTATTCAATCATTATTTGGTCTCGATAAGATATCCGCGAAGATTAATGACATGAATACAATCAAGAGTACATGGACGAGTTTGTGATGTTTGGATCTTTACGTTTATCGCGCGACAGATGTTCGCGAGTAACGATGGAAGCCCGGTGATGGGATTTTTCCCTTAATTAATATGTCGAGCAGCGCCGGCAGCTTTTGAATCGAAAAAGTTCAAGTCTAAGAATCTCGTACAAATAACGAACTTTTAAATGCAGATTTCACTATCGGCATATTTAATTCGAATACTATTAAACAGAAATCGTGAGAACAGATTATAAATTCGTTAAAGAAATTGATCAAAATTCGGTTGGTGGTTTCCTGAAGTTTATCTCGTCTTCAAAGAACGAAGATTGGATTGATGTATTCTTCAATATCTTTGTCAATGAAGACTCTTGAAAGAGAGGCGGATCGCGCGCATCCTCCGTCGATCGCGGGAGGCGGGAAACCTGTTGCCGATTCTTGATATATACAAAGCGTCTCCGGCGGAAGTGCAACGATAATGACAGCGGAAAGAAGAGAGCTCGATCGTCTTTCGAGCCGGAAACGAGGGACGATTAGGGCCGTACGAAAGAGAGACATTTATCTCGCGAAGACTCCCGCGATCGTGATCATCCTCTCCGGAGCGGAAATACTCTCGAGCTCTCGACACTTTCTCGCCGGGCTGGTTTTCGGGGCTTCACCCTTCGACCATTGAATTTCATACCTCTTTCTAAACGTAGTATTTAATCGTCTTCAACCCCCCGGCAAGATTACCGAGGCAGGTACCAGGTGGAACATCTGTTGCTCAACCTGTATCGCGCTATAATGCCTTTTACGCTCCGGTACCGATCCCTTTGCGATTTTTTTTTCCGTCTGTTATATGAATAGGAGGAACCAGGGCGCGCGTGAGAGAGCACACCCAGTCGTTTGGCGCATTATAAAAAGCGTCTTCTCGCAAACGGGTCGCAATTACGCACTACGTCTCATAGAGAGGTAGCCAACAATAATCTCTTCCGTTGTAACGAGGGAAATCCACCGGGGAAAACGTTCTTGCTCGTCTCGCCCGGTCGTCGTCGTTCCCGTTCCCTTTGCATCGCGATCTCGTTAACGGATGCGAATTCGTCTTCTGCCCCGCTGGTCCGCCGAATTCTCATAATTAAGGCCCTTCTGTATTCAGGGGATGTCAAGCGGCGGACTTCTCCAACCAGCGATTACAATATTGCGCTATTTATATACATATTTTTTTTATTAATTTTTTTTTGTATATATATTCGCATATCGAAAGAGGATGTGCTTCCGCAAAGCAATATATGTAAATAGCGGAACGCGTGCGACTTATGAAAGCGCGCGTGATTAACCCCGTAAACTTTGGACTTCGGCCGCGTGCAGCCTTGATCTTCCAGCGCGTGTGGGCCGCTCGTGTCTGCGTGAATGCGTTTCTGCTTTTCTGCGTGGCGCATGAACGATGTTCTCCTTCTTTTTCTCTCTTCGTCGTCGCCGTCATCCTCTGACCCGCACGACGCTACCACGTGCTGGCCGGTCGCGGTGACGTCACGCTTCCGGTACGTGATTTCCTGGTACCGGACGACCGTTGGCGGATGAGAGGAGTTAAGTGCCGGACACGGGAGGTCCGTGCCTTCTCTTCCTCCTCCTCCGTCTCCTCCTCTGCGCGAGCGTCTCTTGCGTCTTTCGGAGCGGAAAGGATAATGAATGCCCCGCGGACGAATATTTTCGCGAGCGGAAGGGCGGCGGTCGTTCTAACGTACTCGAACTTCGAGATTACTTTTTTTTTTAATTAGGAAACGATCGAGGAATTTTAGACCTACCTCAATTTTAGATTAATATCGCGATTAGAAGCGTAGCGACGTTTATTATTTTTTGCATCTCGCGTGACTTCTGACTCGACACTTATCAAGTTTATAACTGCTATCGGCAGAAAGTTGCGAGGCGACAAGGCTGTAGATCCTATTTAGCAATTCGTTATCGACGCGCGTGAGAGTGGTAGAACGGCCAGACGATCACGGACAGTGTGCCTGACAAGTCGTGTATCTTCTGTCTTGCAGCGTGTGGCGAACCAGGCGCTTACCGTTTCGCCACAGCCGGCAGTAACGGTGGAGGGGCCGGTGTCCAAAATGTCTCCACCGACGAACGACGTGAACAACGGTGTGGTAGCGTCTCCTAGCACCCTGGCGCCTCGGGTTCCACCGACCACGAACCCGTCCCTCACCAACCCACCGACGCACAAGCGTACCCCGAAGGACTTCATCTTCGGCAAGGTGATCGGCGAAGGAAGCTTCTCCACCGTAAGTCTCTTCCTCTTCATTTTTTCACAAACTTAATAAAAAAAAATAAATTAATGTAAACTTCAAATTTTAACGATAAAATAAATGTGGAAAAAGGATAACGAATCCACGATTCTTTGATCCGACAGGTTTACCTTGCCAAGGATATCCACACCAGCAAGGAGTACGCGATCAAGGTGTGCGATAAGAGTCACATAATCAAGCAGAAGAAGACCGAGTACGTGAAGCGCGAGAAGGAGGTGCTGAACATGCTCGCGGACGCCAAGCACTCGTTCGTGCGCCTGTTCTGTACCTTCCAGGACGCGGAGAGACTATACTTTGTTATGTCGTACGCTAAGAACGGCGAGCTCCTACCTCACATCAACAAGGTGGGCTCCTTCGACATCGAATGCACCAAGTTCTACTCGGCCGAGATCCTACGCGGTCTCGAGTACTTGCACGGGCTCGGTATCATTCATCGAGACCTCAAACCGGAGAACATCCTGCTGGACGAGAAGATGCACGTGCTCATTACCGACTTTGGTTGCGCCAAGATCCTCAAGGACGACCCGGAGATTCCCGCGAACGCGGACGCTCAACAGCAACAGCGTTTTAGGGAACGCAGCGGCTCCTTCGTCGGTACCGCTCAGTATGTGTCACCAGAGCTACTGACCAACAATAGGGTGAGCAGAGCGTCCGATCTCTGGGCCCTGGGCTGTCTCGTTTACCAGATGGTTGCCGGCCTGCCACCCTTCCGCTCGAGAAGCGAGTACGTAATGTTCCAGAAGATCTTGAAACTCGAATACGACATACCGGACGGTTTCTGCGAGCTGGCCAGGTCGTTCGTCAATCAGCTTCTCGTTTTGGAGCCGACGCAACGACTGGGTGCCTTGGACGAGCACGGCGCTGGTTATCCCAGCATCCGGGCGCATCCCTTCTTCGAGGGCGTCGACTTCGAGACCCTTCACGAGCAGACACCGCCGCCGATTTATCCGTATCTGCCCGGCACGTCGGAACGTGAGGAGCTGAGGTCACAATACAGAGTGCCTGATAATCTCGAGCCCGGTCTGGACCAGAAGCAACTCACCAGGCTCCTCTGGCTGGGCACCGAAGACACCGATGACAACAACGACACCACCGGCGCAGAGCAACGCGCCGTTAATGCGTTTTTCAATGAGATCATCGCAAGCGTGGAGAAGCCACTGAGAAGGTGCACCCATAGCAGACCCGACAGCGGCGCCAACATCGCCAATCTAACACCAGAACAGGTCAGGATGCGGTTAGAGAAGCAGCGCACCACGAATCAGTGGCACTCTTTCGTCGAGGGCAATCTAATACTAAAACAGGGCTTCGTCAATAAGAGGAAGGGCCTGTTCGCCAGGCGGAGAATGCTCCTCCTTACCACCGGACCACACCTATATTACGTCGATCCCTTCAGTAATGTGCTCAAGGGCGAAATACCCTGGAGTCCTGAACTGAGGGTCGAACCAAAGAATTTCAAGATCTTCTTCGTCCACACGGTAAGTGTTTTTAAAATACGTTAAATCTCAAAATAAATTATTGGACATTCAATGCTTTTACATTTCTCTGACAAAATGATAGACGGAGATAAAAATCGTACCTTTTGCTATCTCTGTTTTTAATCATTTTCTATCTGTAAGAATAAAAGCAATTTAAAGCGCATATAGAGTATATCTAAATTATTATCTTTTCGTTTATAGCCAAACAGGACGTACTATCTCGAAGATCCCGAGGGATTTGCATTGGAGTGGTGCAGAGCAATCGAGGAGACGCGAGTTCACTGTTACGGCCTGCAGGAGATGACCACCGCTTAAAATGAGAATGGGAGAGATCCAAAAGACAAAACATATAACGAGTGGTAAAGTTCGCGAGTGCTAAGACCGATCTGTTCCCGACGAGAAGAGATAGCGGACTCGATTGTTCACGTATTAGCCTATTGTAAAAAGTAGACTAGTAGACTTATCGCGCGCACCGAATCGCGCGCTCTGTACAGTTTGTAGGCAGAAATTCATTAGGCAAAAATTCCGAAACGCGACCTCCGTCGTCGAGAATCACCGACGCGCGCGGTGTCCATTATCACTTACGTTCGCTATTTATTGACGACCCTCTAGAGAGAATCGCATCATCCGCGCGCGCGAGAATCGCACGATCCGTGCGAAAAAAATGAATAGACGGAGGATTAGAGAAATTTTTAGCCAAGGCTTCGGCTGTGTATTCGCAGCGCCTGTTGCCGTGTGACGTAACTCGCGTGAGATCGAGGTCGCCCCTGCGGGGAAAAAGGAAAATAAAGTTCACGCACCCGTAAATTTCGACGTTTACAATTCTTGCGATATGCATAATCCGGATCCCACGCACGAGCACAAATTTTCACGCGAATCGGCTTTCGGGGAAAAATTAACAGAAGAAACGAAAACAGAAAAAAAAAGAAACCGGATCGTGTCCCAGGAAGGATCCTCCCGTCCGAAGAGGCGCCCTTGGTCCCGTAAAACACGCTTCGCACACGGCGCTATTATAGTACTTTATTCCTAAGTATAGTCCAATTCACACACGCGTTGCGTACATTTAGGTGAAATTAAAAGCCGCGCGTGGCCGCAGCGTGTAATGTCGCCGCGCGAGTTTAGACGTCAATTTAGCCAAAAAAGGGAAAGAAAGGAAAGCGAAAAACGCAGTGGAAGATAACGAGTACGCAGCTTTAACGAAAAGAAAGCATTTTACGTCGCCTGTAAAGGATCCCCGGAATCTCGCGACGTTCCGGGCGATCTTTGCTCTCTTCGCGGTGTACAGACAGTATTCTTCGTCACGTCGTTCATCATCATCTCCCCCTTGCCCCCGCGTTTTCGTACTCTCGTCTCCCCCTTTCTCATAAAACCTCTGTAAATATCATAACGCGCTTCTACGAAGAGCAGGCCGCGTAAAAGCACCCTGTAACATAGTAGATACGTAAATAGAACAAAGAGAAAGTGTCGTTGTCACCCACGGTGTTTTTCGCTCGTTTAATTACGCTTCTCGTCGTCTGGCCCTCGCGGACTCGAGCGTGCGATCGGTGATCGAGTAGGGAAGGTATCGAGGAATCTGGAGAGATCGGTGTTCGCGCTCCCTTCTCCCACGTGTTCGTACGAGGCGCGGAAGCGGTGGAGTAAAGGGGCATAGGAAACGAGAGGAATTTCGTTTTTCCCTCCCGCAAAAGACTTTTACACGCCTGAGAAAGGACTCTAGACACTAATGTAGACTCGTTTTGATAGCTTTAAGAGGCGCTATAGTAAAAATTCGCTTAGAGCGCGCACGTTGCCACGATTCGTTATACCGTTGTCATTAGTGCGATTATTCACGATATGATTTTTTTTTTGCGTTCGAGCGAACATTTATTATCGCGACGTGCCCGCGTAATTGTTGCCGCGACCGGCGACGCGTACAAGTATTACGAGTATTCAGTTTCCTCGCATATATGTATAGACTAGATATTTAATTAAACACGGCCTCGCGCTTCGTTAATTTATTTCTACTGTTACTTGCCTCGAATTATTTATTCTTCGTTTTTTCCTCGCTGTTTTTTTCCTCTCTTTTTAAATATCGCGCGTCGAGGACCGCCAACGTTCGTACATAGAGATTACAGACTAGTTAACTATCTCGCTACATCCCGCTCCGCGCGACTATATATTTACTATATATTATTAGAGAGTATAGAGCGCTATTACTACTATTACTATTACTACCGTCACCACTGCGTTGTTGCTACGTTACTGCGTACATATATATATATTATATATATTCTATATTATATGCGTCAACTCTCTCTATTGTCGTTAGACTTAGCTGTTTTTAGGTATACACGTTTATTGCGAATACGTACTACCGCGTTGAATAAGGGAGAAAAGAGGAAAGATAAGAATTTGAGGCGCGATTCGACCCCGTGATATCGCGACCGAGCCGTTTGTCCGCGATCGTGTATATAATTGTACATTACTAAACATATGCAAATATTTATATAGATATATTGTACGGTATATATATAAAATATTTATATAATATGAATAGCGCGTAGTTAGGGGAAAAGAAACTGTATAAATGTTCATAGGGTAAAATTGCGTTTAGGTTTAATTTCTCGTTGATTCTCTCGGCACGGCTCGCTCGCGATTCCGCTGTAACGAAGAGCTTTATTGTTTTTCTCTCGTTCTCTTTATCTCTCCCCCTCGCATGGCGCAGACATAAACAGGGTATTCGGGGGATGGCCGGGATGGTCGGTGGTTGGCGCGCGTTGCGTCGTGCGGTGTTCGAAAAAATGGTGATTCGTTCCCTTACGGATCGTCATTGTCCCCGTTGCCCAGCGGCTTTGCTCAAAATGACCGCTTTTGGCGGGCCGCGTACGGTGCGGGCGGACGAGAAACGAGGCTGCGGGCGCACAATCGTCGTCGGCGTCCCGGCCGGACTCCATTTTCTTCTCTTTTCTAGTGAGATCCGATCGCGAGGGGGAGAGCTATAGCCCTAGTTTCAAGTTTCTCGCCCCGGGCGAATCGCGTCTCGATTTCGCAACGTAGTCTATCTACCGTGAACGAAGCACGTGTGTCGTGGAATTTTGGTTTATATATATATATATATATCGCGCGAAGTCATACATAAAATATATTTTTCGACATAGTAATAAATATAATATATTTCCGTGCATGTGTAAATATATCACACACATCGACGTTGTGCTTCTTTTCCGGAGAGAGAGAGTACGTACCGTTAAGTCCGATCGCCGATCTCGTATCTCGCACACGTCGAAGTCTTTTTCTTCTCCTCTGTATACGAGATAGGGAGAACGGAGTCGCGCGCGTCGTTTCCATCGCGAGGAAACTTTGCAGGTCCTACGTTTTGTGTGTAGGCGTTGCAAACTTTCAGATGGGAACGCGCGCGTCTTCTTAGGGGGTACACAACAACGGCGCGTTTCGAAAAGGGCAAGGAGCGTTGTCGGACGTCTCTCGGCCGTCCGACATCGTTCCCGAGATGCCTGCCGCCCTTCGGTCCGTACGCTTCGGACCTTTCCCCTCTCACTATACTATATCATAGCGAAATAATCCGATTTGGACGTAGACTTCGTAAGGAGACACGCCAAGGCGCTACGTTCACTAAGAGAAGAGATAAACTAATTTAACTAGGCTAGAAGTTTTTCAGAGGAGACGCATACTTAAATCGGAACTCTTACACCGTTGCGAAATTGTTTATGATCTGCGAAACACGCAAGTAATAACAGCAAGGTCTTGCGTATCAGATGCCTACTGTTTCGATGCAACAGAAACGTTTCAACTATTGATTGCAGTATTACTAAATGTATACAGATTAAATGTAACACTCCACACACGCAACACATACACATGAACACAAACACCGTCAATATACACTCGCGCAACCTACGAGAAGACTTTGTAAATAGTTAGGATATAATTGATATTATAGGCGCCAAGATGTATTAAGGATAACATCAAATTTATTCAGAATAAATCTTCCGAAATATCGCATAAACAAGCCTATATTAATCTTGCATGTCCTATTCCACCAAGTTTTTTTTAATGCGACACATATATAACGTTATAATTATGAAAATCAATAATTTATTTTCTATGCAACGTAAAAATCTCATGTCGTATTTTATTGTATGTAAATGTATAATAATTTTACATACAGTGTTCCTTTTTACTTGCCGATATGCGTTATATTAAATGTTTTGATTGAAAATACAAAAAAATTTTAATGCGCTACAAAGATCCGAAAAAAACTATAATTTATTTTTTAGACATAATTCACATTGTTTCTTATTACATAAAAGTTTTAAATTACGTATTATATACATTCCGCATTTTATTGCTTTCATTTATCAATGTGTGTTAATAAATGCCTCTTCAAATCCGGCATATTTTTCGGCTGCATCGAGCATTTATGACATTTTAGTTTTGTCTCCAGATAGTCCATAGATCTTTGCGAAGATACCTTTTTGATTTCGCCCTCTTCGCGCAACTGACGACATATATCTAAAATTCAATTTTGCTTTTGTATTAGGATTGTAATTTAAATAAAAATATCGATACATACAAACCTGACGAATGTAAGAAGAATGGCGTCGTAAAGGAGTTCCAATGATACTTGGTTTTAAGGCAAGGACTATTAAAATCCGTGCTTATTACGTGTAAGTGCAGCCTTTGCATACTTGGCATTGCGTGATAACCCATGCTGTCCATGAATTAAGAACAATATTATATAATATTCCTTTAATTATTAAATATAAAAAAATAATTTTGTTATTTTTATCTATGTTATATATGTTACACATATATTCTATGTTATCTTATATACAGTACCATCCATAAGTTCCCGGACACCTCAAAATTTTGCAATACATAAAACTTAAATAAACCATATACCTTGTGATTTCCTGAACCCAAAATGTTCATTCAGTTTTACGTTTTATCAAAACAATGTATCATAGGAGAAGTATGAATAAATATAGTTTAATCAAATTTTGGACTCTTATTTCGAAATTTTGAGGTATCCAGGAACTTATGGACGGTACTGTATATAATTCTGTTATTTTTATATATTTGAGGCAGTCTATGTATTTTCACTTTATAATCACGTCTAATATAGAATTGGTTGCTGTTTATTTATTTATTATTACTATTAATACTGTTTTATTTTAATTTGAAACTTACATGAATTCATGATCTGCTTGATCTTTTACTAGATCACATGCAACATTATGCATATGCATTAGCAAATCTCGATGATCCGTATTGACATGCCAAATAGAAAGAATATCTTCTTTCGATAAAACCAAATAGTGAAATTGCGCTTTAGGATACTTATCTTTGATGGCAACTATTTTATCATCTTCTTTGATTTTACATTCAGGATCCTCTATTGATTTAAGTAAACCAGCCGACCAATGATGTTTTTTTACAGTCGTTGCTTCACTCAGATTACTTCTGGTTTTACGTTTCATTATCACAATTCTAAATTGTCTTTGTATTGTTAAATGCTGTCAGAAATGCAAAAAATGCTGTCACCTATACTTTTATATATTATATATGTATATATATATATATGTATAATATATGTATATATAAATGCACCCCCAATTATATAAAAATTTATATATCGTTAATTAATAATGAAAACTTTATTATCTCGGAAAATGATTAATAATTATCATACCTGATAGTAAAAATGTCACACTGCCGACGAGGTTAATTTTTTTAACCTACAACATGTATATTGTTCATACCAAATTTCATACTTTGCACTTAGACTTCTGGTACTGATGTGCAGCGCATTCCTTGGGTTGTGTATAGATATTAATAAAAATAGAACACGCGAATTAAATACAATGATTTAAGGAAATAAAATATATGAGACCTAACCAACAAACAACAGCTCCGAATCTCCGAAAGCAGCTGATTGCAGTGTTGCCAGAACACGCAAAACTAAAAACTCGTTTGCAAGAAGCTCAAGACTGGTCTGTTCTTTTTCTCTGCACTTCTGAAGTGCAATGAAACAAATATATTGGGTGCATTCGTTTAGACTGGGTCTACAATAGGTGTAGTAAGCTTTAAGCCCTAAGAAATTGACCAATCACAGTCGAATGTGAGGAGAATAATCGTCTGTGATTGGTCAATTCTTAGGGCTTAAAGCTTACTACACCCTATTGTAGACCCAGACTTACGCATTGGCTGCCGCCAGGGTTGGGCTAAGGGTTGGTTTATAATAGCCGTAACCGTAAAAATTGGCCATTCGTATTGGCCAATTCTTG
>NJRP01000154.1:25442-36329 GCA_003063835.1 Aphaenogaster floridana | reverse complement strand
AAAATATCTATACTTAACCAAGAGTACTGGAATACTTTCATTTTTGATTTCCTCTTCTTCTCCTCGATACCACTTGATGTCGAAGGCTCTGGATGCTCCATCTCCGTTGCGTTATTTTCCTTGGTTTTATATATATCTTGACCTGCACAATGCACAACATGACACAATGATACCTTATCTCTCGCGAAGAACGCTAGAAATTACAAGGAAAAATTACAAGGGACCCCTTATATGCACCTATTATTGCACCTCGATACATCCGTATAAGCAGCTGACGTGAAGCTGTGACGTCACCTTACGCATGCGCACGAACGCTCCCGCGTGGGAAAAAATCCCACGGCCTGACAACACTCGAAGTTTCTACTTTTCAGACCAATCATCAGAAAATAATTTTACTAATTCTTTTACGAAGTTACACGGATACAAATGGAGATCCGTCAAATCTCAATCAAATTTTTTATGAACTTTGCAAGGTTCCTTGGCTTAAATTAAATGTGTGTAAATTGCACACAAATGTAGTTTACAGCTTTCGAAAGATGAATCTTTACTTTTGATTTGCGTCTTTATTGATCGTTGTGCGATTTTTTTCACCGAGTTATTCAACATTGAAGCAGAAACCGTTATTTTGACTTTGACTGCTTACAGAAGACGAACGGAGTAGTACTCGGTATTCGATAAAAAAATGAAAAGAAAGGTCAAAGTTTTCTCTTTAAGATGCTACTATCATTTCTTCGATATAAAAATTTTTATATCGAAAAAAATTAAAGAATTAAATTAAAGAATTATTAAATTATTGCAGAAAAATTGTCGATCTTTGAACTGTTGTAACTTCGCAAAAAAAATTTGTACAATCTTTATAGGATTATTTTAAAGGGCGGAGCCTCTACTTTCACCTCCATAAGTTGATTTTTCCCGAAGATGCTTTACATTAGGAAGCGAGAAATTCAAAAAGGATTTAAACCTCGAAAATTTTGCAAAGTCAAACAACTCTACAAAGTTGCAAAATTTTTTTCGCGACTCAAATTAGCATGAATTTGAAGATTAAAGCCTGCCCTTTAAAACGAATTATTAAAAATTGATCTGCGATTTTTTTCACTGTTTTATTGCATTTTGAACAATTTCCCACAAAAATGTCAAATGTGCCACCGGCATTAGTATAACCCAAGGTACACCACAAGGAGATTGCACGGTCGGACTTGTATCTCGTGCGTGCGTGTATATGCGCGTGTGCGTGTGCGTGCGCATGTACGTGCGTGCGTGGCCGGCAACTTATATGTGGAATTGGTGTGAGAACTTCATACTCGGATTAATCTGAGTGTGGAAATTCCACACTCGGAATTTGGCCAATTTGTTCCAAAAATGAATTGCGAGTATAGCGACGAGCCGCTTAAATAGTATCGCAATCCTCCACGTTTATCGCGATGTAACAGAAAGCTTAGATTTGAACGAACTTGCAAATAGATTTATATGCGCAAATGCAAAAAAGTAAAATAAATTTCATTTATTGATCTAAACTGTATAAGGAGATTTGATTTAAACTTGTCTTGCACTAATACTAATAACAGTTTTTCTGGCTACCCCCCTCTTCTCCTTTCCATTCCCCCTAACCGATAGCAGAACTCCACACTCGGAATTCTGCTAAGTTGCCGGCCTTGCGTGCGTGCGGACATGTGTGTGTGTGTGTTGTGTGCGCGTGTGTGTGTGCGTGCATGCTAAGTACTCTGGGATATAAATTTTCTAGTCTTGACTAATCTCTGATGTTATTTTATATTTACAATTGTTATTCGAAGATTTTCTTAGCTCATTTCAGTCATGTAACAAGAATTGTGCAATGTAATTACTTGATTATTTTGCTTTTATCATAACCGGTTTGCGTTGAACAAGTAAATTCATAAGAAAAACATTCTTGCATTTATATTGTTTGCTTACTCATAGGGGAGAATGGGCATGAAAGAGCCAGTATTTTTCAAAATATGAAAAAAGTATTTAATCTGGTATTAATGAAGTAAAACCGCTTTCTAACTTAAGTGTACTTATTTATCTATAAGATCAAGGTAATAAAAAATTAATATTTAGTCATTAACAGATTTTAAGCAGCTTTTTTTAAAAATAGAGAATTCGGCTTTTTCAACTCAACGTGGTTTTGAAAAAGTCACCACCCTTTGAAAGAGCCGGGTACTAAATTATAAGCTAATAATACAAATGAAATCAAAATATGTTATCCTTTAACAAAAATTATCTTCTTAGAAAACTAATAAATATCTGAAAGAGATAGAAAATATAACATTCCCTATAGCACAAAAATTGCAGCAACATTTTGGCAATATTTAATGTTACTGCAATGTTGCAATGTTGCTGCAGTTTTTGTGCTGTAGGGGATTTCTAATCAAAAACACTTATCACAAAAGAAATGGAAATTTTCCCTATTGTCACATGAGTTATAAGAGTTATGTTTTGAACTGTGACCGAAGATATTAATTAACTGACTCTTTTGCTCTCTTTACAATTTTAGCCAAGTATGCTCTTGAGATGTTATAAATCAGTACAGTGCTCCCAGTGAGAAATGACAAATTGAACTCATCGAATCGACATCGAATCGACGTCAAAATCATCGAAATTACATCGAATTTTATGTAATTTCGATGATTTCGACGTCGATTCAATGTCGATTTGATGAGTCATTTGTCACTGGGCTGTTGATGCTCTGGCCATGATCATTAACTTCTTTAATAGATTCCTGTATAATAGCAACAGAAGATCGCTTCCTTTTCTTTGGCTTATCTTTGGTATTGTCTAAGGACATTTTGAATTAGATCTGAAAAGAGTGAAATATGGAAGCTGAATCGGTAATGCTAACATCAATATACCTACGAATCGTAAAGAATGCCTTTTTATAATGCAGAAATATTTGAAAATCTATTTACATTAGGTATGCAATGAAGGAGCTAGGCAAAGTGGCAATGAATGAGCCGGCTTTTTCATAACTCTCAACATCGGATCTTTCATAACATTAACCACAAAATATCTGATAAATCAAAACAAACAAAAGGTTGTAACTACGTTCTTAGTTAACCCGGTTTCCCACGACACAATTTTTCGTACTGGCCCTCCCACTGGAAACTTCACTGACCGTCGCACTGGCTACGCTGCATGGAGCTAAACTGGGCGCGCTATTGGTTTCGTTTCACACGGAGCGAGACGCGCAACTAGCTCATCGAGTGGAACAGTAAAAATTGTGGAAAATGGAAGCTTTCCGGAGAAAAACGTTAGGAGCACTTGCTCTTCTTCTATCTTAGAAGAAGAGAGAAAGCGTAATGAAAAACGAAAGCGCGAACTGTGGACAAGAAAATGGTTGGCGAGGCGGACGCAAGACAATCGTGGAGTTCTTCACATGTTGACAATGATCATGTGATCTAGTCGCTATTTCTCATTGGCTACTTACAGCACCCAGTAGCAAAACCAGTACAGAAAATAGCACACGTTCTATTGCAAAAATCCATTAGCGTATCCAGTCGTGCTCCCATATCAAGTACCATTTCTCGTTGCGTAGCCAGTACGAGTCGTTACGACGGTCAGTGAAGCTCCCAGTAAGAAAACCAGTACGAAAAATTGTGTCGTGGGAAACCGGCTTTAGATTAGTGTATATAGCATTTGATATAAAAAATACTTTTTTCTTAAAAGTTAATCGCAAATAAATGCAAAAGACACGGAAATTTAACTCAAAAACTTATTTTTTGTCGTAATAATTTTCCACCTCTCACTATGGCAACGCCGTTTTGACATTGACTGTCAAATGTCTATGGACGTAGTTTCAGTGTTGCTATCAAATAAAAATGTTTTAAAATTGTTGCTTACATTCAGTTAGTTGAAACATGAGATGGCTCTTTACCCACTCGATCTCCCCTACATTGTATGAGTAAGCAAATAATAAACAATATTAACAATAACAGACATTAACAAAATGCAATCCAATCTTCTCTCCAATCTCTAACTTGTCTATTTATAACCAATTTAATTAACCTGCAACTTGCAAATTTTCTGTATAATTGAGACTTAGCCCTATCTGCTTTTGTAATTTTGTACATCTAAACAATCAATTTTAACAATGATAATCTTGGAAGATTCTGAATATTATGCCATCTCTTCGATATCTTTTTTATTAGGCACTATGTGAACGGCGTGACAAACGGGATAATTAAAGGTGATGCAGTTGTCCGTGATCTAGAGTTCGAATCTTTCATTAACGAATGTTATTTTAAAGGAGGAACATTTTCAAATCTCCTTATTAACATCAAGACCAAACGAATTCTGGGCATATCTCGTTCTTATTCTATTCCGTTTATCATGACATATAAACAGAATAAAAATATTATTTTGAAAAATACAAAAATGTTAAAAGTACGGAGGTATTTTCGTAATTCTTATCTGAGAAAATAAAAGATCATTTTATTTGATTGAATTATCGACAATACCCGATGAAAAAAGCTACAAGTATACCCAGTCAGCCAAATCTGTTATAGCAAAATTTGCCAAGCTGTTCGGTACAAATTTTGTAACCAAATTGGCATCAAATTTGGTACAAAATCTGTTAGATCAAAATCTGTTAGATCAAACGTTGTTGGCAGATTGATAGCAAAAAGAAGACAAAGCTTGCTAACAAAATATGAGGCCAAATTAACGCCAAAAACCGAGCAAGATCTACGCGGCGGAGTTTGATGCCAAATTCTGCTTCGGTTTTTGGCGTCAATTTGGCCTCACATTTTGTTAGCAAGCTTTGTCTACAAAACCCAAGCTTAATGCAGACATGGTTGATGCCAATTTGTTGAATATTTTTGATCGAATTTGCTAGCAATTTGCTTACAAATTGCTAACATTTTGCTAACTGGGATAAGATGCTATTCTACTTGAAGAAGAATAGCATTAAACAAGTCTTGTACTTGTCGTCTCTGGCCGCTATGTAAATCGTCTACAGGAATTGTTATTTCTGATATGAGGAATCTACCTCCTTTAACGTCGTCTTGTCGTCTGTCGTGATTGCAGGATAACGCATCCGATGCCATAAGACGGATTTTGACACCTCGTGCATGGTAATGGTATATCTGTAGAATGACGTAACTTCTTCTTAATATCCGTTACTATATTATAAATGAAGAAGAGACTGCGTGTTATTCTGGAATGGGACTACTAATCCAGTGGAATTAATCTCTGTACGTATAAAACTTCCGTCTTTTGCTTATAATAGATCAATCGTAATGGTTTCCTGTAACTTTTATGAGTTATTTTACATTTTATGTATAAAGAGATCGTGTGTGCGTGTGCGTGTACGTGCGTATGTTGCCTGGATTCATGGGGATTAAAGTCTCTCCCTTTGTCGTCATCCATGGCTGACTGAAGATCTGCCTTGTCGAAGTACCTTCTTATACCATCAGTCTTCCTGATGTGTATTCGCGTGTTCATTCCAAAAACAGACTCATCCTTTATTTTCCAGATAAAATCGTTGCAGAATTCAACTCGTTTCCGTAAATGGCAATATCGGGCTGGACCCATACGTTTGTTTGAAGAGGATATGAAGAGGAACTAACAAGTTGAATTTGACGCGTCAATAATTTAACGATGTATATACTAAGTATCGTACTTTGGTGTTATGTGCTTCTGTTTATTGCTTTGTCCTCGGAGTCTCTGGGAAATTCTACGAACAGTGATGAGAAAAGGGACAATTCGACGATGAGATATGATCTTTTCGTAAATTCTATGAAAGATCGAGACGATAAAATGCAGTTGACGCTGTACAATTTGCACGAAAATTCTACCAAGGACGACAAGATGCAGCATGAATTCGTTACAAAAATTTACAGATCGATTCTACAGAACAATCTACAGAACGACTCTAAGTTACAGAAATTTAATGAGAATCTCATAAAAACCGGAGGCGAGAACGTATCGTACGAATTCTACCAAAATTCCAATTCAGATGACCATAATAATAGTTTGGCCACCATTGTTTCATATGAAGCGTGTGACAACGAGACTTGCATTCAGCTCTGCTGCCCTTTTGGCTATCACCTATCACAGAGGAAGTGCGTCGCTGGGCGGGATAATTATTCCTTTCCAGATGTCTACTGGAACAATTCTGAGAATAAGAAGTTGGATGAACTATTTCCACTGACCGTCCGCGATCCATGCGTTCTAGAAGGAAGTGCACACCGTATTCTTAAATCCGATGAGTACTCATTATTCGCCAACGGTTCATTATACCTAGATCCGGGCGAGATTATTCCATCGACGTCTTATTGTCTCGCCGTCTTGGACCGGAACATATATGATGTGATCGTTTGCAAGTACCAGCTTGAATTTTCGACATATATAACCGTGTTACTTCTAGTGTCCTTGCCTTTCTTGCTGGTGACGTTCATAGTGTACTCCATATTGCCAGAGCTCCGAAATATACACGGCTATACGTTGCGCGTCTACGTCGTTTCGTTATTCAACACACATCTGATCATATATTTTGTCCAAGAATTCCCTGAATTATCTGAAATAAAATATTGCATGCCACTGGGTACAGTATACGCAAACTATATAATAATGTAGCAATGTAGCATATATCTATAACCAGCATTGGGAAGTAACGCGTTATTTGTAACGCCGTTACCGTTACATTTACTTTTTTTGGTAACAAACTGGTAATAACGTTATGTTTTCTTGTTAGTAATGCACTTATTTTTGACGATAACGAATATAATCTTATATAATTACTTTTATGGTTACTTTACACACGTATGTATAGAACAGACACGAGCGAGTTTTAAAAAAGGGGAGCGTTATGTTTGAACGATATTGCGATTAATTATAATTATTCATAGATCTGAATTGGTTAATTAGCAATGTGTCTCTCTAACAAAATGTCATCAAAATTTGGAGAAAAAATAACGAAAATTGTAACGATTCATTGTTCTTTCAAACCAGTTACTTTTTCCAAAGGGTAACGAGTGACGTTAACGAATTACTTTTTAAATGAATAACGAGTAACGGTAACTACTTTTTAAAAGTAATTTTTCCAACCCTGGTAATAAATATAAATCTTATCGATATTCTAATGCATGTTTGACGATTAACGCTTTATCTATTTGATTCTTTTAGCCTACATTTTTAATTTCTCGATAATGTCTGGTATTTTTTGGCTAAACGCAATGTGCTTCGACATATGGTGGACATTCAGGTAAGCGGCCAAAAATATTTTATATTATATTTTTTGTAAGTACCTTATTCGGTTCCATTGAAGTGTAGGAGATGATTTTAATGATTTTTTAAGTGACTTGAAACAAGGTATTCAAATAATAAAACTAGTTAGATAAAAAAACTTTATGAAAAAAATCTGTTCTTCCTTTTAAGATGTAGAATAGAGAAGAATAGTTGCATATAGAAGTCATCATATTCACTATAAATATTTATAATGGATACTATGGATAACACACACAGTTATAATTATATTTATTACATACATATAGTAACAGTCCATATGACTATTACATTACAAGCTGTAATGTAATATATTTTGTCTCAATTATAGAGACAAAATATTTTCGTTTACAAACGCATATGTCGGATAATAATGTGTTATTAGCTAAATATAAATCACATTTTACAGAAAACTCAAGTTAGATTATGCAAACGTAAGACATCGAAAGAACAAGAAATTTGTGTTATACTCGATCTATGCGTGGGGAATCACCTTCGTCCTCTGCGTCACCTGTGCCATTATGGATCATGCTCCCGGCATACCGAAATACTTGATTCGTCCGGAAATGTGCAGAAATAAATTTTGGTTCGGTCGTAAGTGACATCGGCAATGAAATTTCTATTGGCGCTCGTAGAACATTACACTTAATGAATTAATTGAATTTAATAATTTTCAATTAACAATTATGGACACATTTACATTAATTAGCGCATAATCTAAAAAATTTTTTTTCCGTTTCAGGGGTTGATGCATTGACGGTATATTATTACATACCCATGGGTATCGCTTTTGCCACTAATATTTTTTTCTTCGTCACTACAACAATAACGATTCTGTACCATAATAAACGTACTGTCCATCAGCTGAGAGATTCGGAGAACAGATGCTATAATCAAAAGAAGCGCAAGTCAGTTGAAAGAATTAATGTCATCCGCATTAGCGAATAGATATATGATAGATGATATAGATATATCATTTTCAAATAGCTTTGTATGTATTATAGATTGATTTCCACTTTCAACAAGATGACTGTTTTAATTAGTCAATTTCATACAATGGTTTACTTATATGATTTACAAAATTGTAAATTGCATCTTTTAAACATTTCTTAAGAGGAACTTTAAAATTCTTTGTGATTAAAATTTAGCATATAATTTTTTAAGATTGGCTTGCCTAAGATTACATATTATACTTATTAAAAATATCCAAAAATGGTAATCAGGAGCATTTGTATTCATAAATATATTTTTTGATATTCCTATAGAAGACACTATATTTTATACATAATAATGAAGGTAATTACAGATGATATATTGTAGAAATATATTTGCTTACAGGTTTGGTATGTATCTACGGCTATTCAGTTTGATGGGAGTAAACTGGGTTTTGGGTACAGTATTGTGGGTGATTAATGCCTACATTCCCGTTCCGAAGATTGTCTGGAATATCAACTATACGATAGATGTCTTGCGAGGCCCCATTATTTTCATTATATATGTGTGCCAAAAAAAGATCTTGCGGCTTTTGCTAAAACGATTCGGTTGGCTCGGTTCGATTTCTAACATTTTAAAGATTAACCATTTTACTAATACATTCTCAAAAAACTCATCCTCAACAGAAACCGTGTCCATGCAAAATTTCAGTCCTTCTAATGAGCAGACTAATTATCACGCGGAATCCAATAAGTAGCCTACTCTTAGCGCTGCAACATAAAGGGAGAATTTCATTATGGATGACTTAATAGTTAATCACACACACAACACTATGATTTAATTCTCCAGTTAAGGATTGATCTGATATTATTGCGTTTTGCTCTTTTTGTGGAAACAAATTATATACTTGTAGAACGTTTTATGAAAGTCCTGTGAAAATTATACTTATAGTAATTATTATAAATTGTTATATTACATTAGTTACTAGCTAGCGTTTGTTCCTCACTCGCTTACGCACGTTCTTCTTTACTGCTCAGTGCTCGGTTTCTAGACGTTGCAGTACGATGGCACATAGCTTATGTTACTCAGGAAGATCTACGCTATCCACCAGTGAAAGATTTTTTCAAATCGGTTCAGTTTCTGAGATTATCCCGAACAATGGAACAAACTTTGCCTCTTTTTATATTAGTATAGATTTGTAAATCGTTATTTTGATATATTTTATTAGTAATAAAGGAGTCTTATATCACAACGGTTTTCTATAATTTTGTATAAATCCCTATCCTAAAATTATTTTGTAGTATTTATGATTATAATTATGTTGGAATATCGAGTTTATACATAAAATCAAGTTTATAGAGAAATTTTTTATAATTCTTCCTTTAAACAAATTTATCTAGGTCGGCATGCACAGCTCATTTATGTGGATATCTTTATACAGGGTGAGCCATTTTAAGTTACCCACTCTAATAACTTTTTTATTTTTGAATGTACAACAAAATGTTTTAAATAAAAGTTACTTGACTTCGAGGGGGACAGAAAATGGCAAAAATTGGCCTTGGATAGTCACTTGAAGGTCACATAAAGGTCACCTTCAATTTCTTAAATTGAAGAAAAAATATATAATTTGCAACATGCATCTGCATATTTTTTCTTAAAAGCAACCATGTTTTTTTTTCATACCAATTGATTTGTCTCATTATTCTGTGCATAAAAGTATTAAGGTAACATTACTAAAAATTTAATGTTTTACAAGATATTTTGTATTTTATGTCAAAATACTGTAACTTTCAAATCTCATAACTCAAAAAATACTTAACGAAAAAACATTTAATTATAGTGTTTTGGAAAGCCTTCGAGATAAGCTACAAGAATATGCAATAAAAAGTAGGCGGTTCTATTTAAGAAATTAAAGGTGACCTTTATGTGACCTTCAAATGACTATCCAAAGTCAAATTTTTGCCACCATCTTCTGTCCCCCTCGAAGTCAAGTAACTTTTATTTGAAACATTTTGTTGTACATTCAAAAATAAAAAATTGGAGTGGGTAACTTAAAATGGCTCACCCTGTATATATAGCAGAAAACAATAATTAAAAAGAAATAGATTTTTTTCAATTAAAATACTTGGTTGATATGTTGCAAACCATTAGTACTTTAATATTTAATTACAAATCAAATTGTAATTCTCTTTTAATCGTAGTTCTTGTCATAGCAACAACTATGGTTGATCGTACAATAAGTTTCTATAACATACGGCTTCTATACATTTACAATGTGTTCTTTGGACATAGTCTTAGTTTCTGCTGTTGGAAATAGAACTAATTAATTTTATAAAACTTCTTTTAATACACAGATGTCGCGGATAAAAAATTGAATGTTATTACATGGTCTAAAATTTAAAATTGGCAAAGTATCAGGAGAATATTATCTGCAAGAAGGTTTCTCTCGCTATTTAAAATTCCAAGAATTTTCCAAGCTTTCTAAGAATCACGATTTAGGCCAGTCATATTAGACTAATTTAGGGGGTTAACCTTCCAATTAATCTTCCCAGGCTGCAACCACCATGAATCGCTTTGATTTGAGGTGCTGTAAGTGGGATTTATTTTACTTCGCAAAATTAATGCGCATTAAAAAGTTATTAACAATATTATCAACAAAAAACGCAACTTTTTTTATATTTTCTCAAATATCTCGAAAACTAAGCAAGATAGGAT
>NJRP01000153.1:353547-479168 GCA_003063835.1 Aphaenogaster floridana | reverse complement strand
ACACGCACGTCTTCATTAATCAATCAGCTACTTTAGATTGAGAGATTGCAGGACCGTGCAAGGTGCAAGTTGGAGTTGTGGTGGAGGAAGGACCAACGTGAAATATAGTCTGTGATAGATGGCTGCAGGATTGCCACAACAGGCGGGAAAAAATCAGTCTCATTACTTTATTGACAGACCTCGTATGCATATCAATATTGTGTGATAATACTCCAGAATTAATAATTAGACACGATATTACGAACACATTAAGTAAATTTAATTTGAGCAAAATTGTACTTACCAGTAGGTACTTTCTTTGATCTCGTCGCTGTTTGCTTTCTACAGAAAAATATGGTTGAAGAGAAGAAAAAAAAGAACTGATGACCGAAAGAATAGAGTGAAAAAGAGTGCTTTTAAGGACAATGCCGTGAATGCTGGCGGCGAACGCCCCGTCGCGACGTCGCTGTTCTCGTTTCTCGTGCAATTAGATGGAAACGACGAAAAAACTTGGCGACGTGGCGACTGAATGCCAGCCAGGAATAGTCTGCATATTAAAAGAGTATGTACATATGTCACGAAAGGGACGTGTATTAAGTGCGATAAGTCGCGAACATAAAACGCTCGGCCGTCGGTGATCTCGGAATAAAGTACGAGAGAAGCATTCACGTCCATCGCGGTGTCCGCGTTATAACTTCCCGTGAACTAAAATTTAATATAAATGAAAAGGCAGAAAAAGGCTGGTGAGTCGTTTCACGTTTTTACCTCGTAAATTCGTATTAGAAATAAATCCTCGAGTAAATTGGATTCTATTTACAATTAGAAGTAGACGTAAATTGAATAGAAATTCACGGCGTACTTTCTTCATGTGAGCTTAATATTAATCTGATCAACTTTATTCTAAAACTGGATAAGACAGATTAAATAAGTCGCCTCGGATCGAGGAGGAAAACTGTTCACGTTCCACATTGTTTAAACGCCTCAAGATAAATGTTTGCGTACCGTCGAAGTCACCCTCCGTCTCGACAGCTAATTAATTATTCCGATCGACACGAGCGATTAAATCTGCCGAATCCAGATAATGGAATGGCATGATTTTCGGCTGGAAACTTATTCGAAGAATAAATGCCAGCCTCATTTCTTAAAAAATCGTTCACCGTTTTTTTTCCTGCCATTATTTGCAGCACTCTAACATTTTCGTAAACGTTAATAATTGCTTCAAAAACATTACGCTTTTGCCGAAATTCATGTTAGAACGTGCTTTTTATAGTGCACTCATTTGGACATTTTCTATTAAAGTCAGAAATTAACTGATTAATATTTTCAAAAGAAATATAAGTAAAAATCATATTTCCGCAAAAATATTTTACTTTACTTCTATGTATTGTGTTGTATTTGCTCTATTTATTTCTTAACGATACGTAAACTGTTTAATTTTAAATAAAATTTTGTGTGTGAATTAATTCTGATTAGATTTTAGAAAGCCGTAGATTTTTTAGAAATTATTATAATTTTGTAAGAAATAATATGTTTAATCAAATTGGAATCACTAAGTCGTGATAAGTAAAACAGGCCAACACGAGCATAAAAAAAATTAATTAATAAAAAAAGGTTATTAAATTAGTTCATAGAACGTATAATTTGTCAATATAAAATTAACAATAAATAGCGGAACATGTTTCGACTTTACTTAATCTTCATCAGCCGCGATAGTATGTATAATGAAACAATTTAGAATTATTATTTATATTAAAAGAATAAAATTAATGTTCGGAGTCATTGTAGATAAAACGCATATAAATTAAATAAATATAAACAATAACTATGTACTAACGTATAAAGAGTCAGAGAATGAGGTTAAACAAAGTGATGTAAAATATGATTAGATTAACATAGTCAAATATCATTATGGACATAACTTGCAGTAAAATTTAATTTGCAGTAAACGGGAAGTCTAGTTCCGTCGGGGAATGTGTGGTGACTCCTATCTCGATGGAACCGGCCCATTTAGTGACAATTTTGTCCAGTCTGACTTCGAACAACTCATTCGGCTTCAACGGCCTCGAAGTCAATACCACGCCATTATTAAAATCATCTATGGCGTTAGGCCTGTGCGCTGTACGCCCGTTATTGATTCCATAATGATATCTGACTATTTTAATCTAATCATATTTTACATCACTTTGTTTGACCTCATTCTCTGACTCTATTTATACGTTCATAGTTATTGTTTATATTTATTTAATTTATATGCGTTTTATCTACAATGACTCCGAACATTAATTTTATTCTTTTAATATAAATGATAATATTAAATTGTTTCATTATACATACTATCGCGGCTGACGAAGACTAAGTAAAGTCAAAACATGTTCCGCTATTTATTGTTAATTTTATATTGACAAATTATACGTTCTATGAACTAATTTAATAACCTTTTTTTATTAATTAATTTTTTTTATGCTCGTGTTGGCCTGTTTTACTTATCACGACTTAGTAATTTCCAATTTGTTTAAATAACGCGAGCAGGATATATTTATAATTTATATTTTATATATTTATTACCTTTTAATATGTTTAATGTATAATACTGCGAAATTATATAATATATTTTGGAAACATATTCTCCAAAGATAGTATATGCGTTATAAATTCAGAAATAAAAAATATTACTCTATAACAATTTAAAATAACAATAATTATTGTATAATAACCATATAATAGTCATTATACAAGTCACATTAAGTTATATCAAGTTTAAATTTAAACCATGATATCGGGAACCCACAAGACATCATCTTCATTTTTATTTTTATTTCAAGGAGTGCTTATCATTTAGTGATTCAAAATTATTTGTAACCTGACATATATACGTGCATGCTTAATTCACACACGATTTATCTTTTTAGAGAATGTCGACAAAACGAAACGAGCGCGCCCGAAGCGCAATTTATCTGTCAACGCGGTTTCCCGCGAGACAAGCGCGAATCGCCAGTTGCGTCTGTTCCGTCCGTCAAAAACTTTTATCCTCAATAGATCCAACCTTTTCCGTTTCAACCGCAATCCGCCGAAAAATCCCCCGGAACGTCAAGTCTGGCAGCACTCGGGGCGGTAAAGAACCGAGCGAATCGAAATGTCCTGGAAGCCATACATTGACTGCGACGCAGCCCTCATGAGAGTGATCAAGGACGATCTGCTGAGATGGACCTGCGAGAGACACGCTACCGACTGTCCTTTCGACAGGCATCTCCTACGTGACAAGGCCCTCGAATTGGCCGGCGAGCACGGACTGACCGGCACGTTTCCTTAGAATCCTCACGTTGCTTTAAGAGCTCAAGGCACGAACGGGGTTAATCCGACGGTCCACGAAGGCTGTTCGCTTCCGTATCGCGATAATCGAAGGGATAATAGGCTCGTGCCTCGATGGCGATATTGAACGTCCCACTTAGCTCAGGAGGGGAACGATGCCTTTTCCCGTTGGGATTTTTGTCTTATTCTCCTCCTGGAATAACATCCGTCCCCTGTCTCTTTTTTAGTCCCCTGTATGAGATTAACTCCGGTGTTCGGGTATTTGGGATATCCTGTATGGAGCAAACGAATATCATAAGAAGCTTATCTTAATAATACACATATGCGTATTTTATTAACGATATTTGCAATATTTAACATAGTCGGAATGTTACGTTACATTTTTAATAATCTTTTATTGTAATTTTATTTTACATTTCTAAGTCTTCTCTTTGTGATTTTCGGTTAGATTTTAAATGTTCCGAGAAGTGGCTGACGTGTTTTCTGAAGAGGTACGGCTTCTCGCTGAAACCGGAGGGACCCTCCGGACCGATCTTCAATAACTACCGACACTGGATCAACATGATGCGATCCATTATCACGCAGTACAAGCACAAAGACCTCTTCCATGTGGACGAGTTGACGATGTACGCGGACGTTTCACCTATCGGAACATCAGTGTCGACAATACAGCAGGACGAGCCCGATAGGAGCTTGAAGAAGGCGACGGTACTGATGTGCTGCAACGCCTCCGGCACCGAGAAGCTGCCCCTATTGATCTGCGGCTCTTATCGCGACGTGATAATAGGCAAGGATCACATGTACAGTCACAGCGAGGATGCCTCGATAAACGACGGTCTCTTCAGGGAATGGTTGACCCAATTAAATTGTCATATGTCGAACAACGACCGCAAGATCCTGCTGTTGCTGCAAAGGAATCGCATCGACGCTTTCCGAGATCTCGAACTGAGCAACATTAGACACGTCTTTTTTCCCAATGACTTTCCGCCGTTGTTGAGGCCTCTGAAGAGGGACGTCTTCCATTTCGTCAAGATGGCCTACAGAAGCAAGTACGTTCACGAGGAGAGATCGAGAGCAACAGTTCCTATTAATTTATCCATGCTGCGAAAGATTATAAATTTATTATGCGACAAAATTCGTCATAGTGTAGCCTAATTTATGATTTATAGGCAATTATTGAAAGCTAATGAAATTTTGCAGAATATTTCAACACTTAATTCGTAATTTTGATGTTTGTATCGCTCACTTTTTTGTTTCCATTACTAAGTATTTATAGGTATAAACATTTAATAAATTCTAAAGCTCTAAAGTTTGATAATAGTACCACGCGTTTCATGCGAACAATGCCAAAGGACCACAGACCGATGCAGGCTGCAGTAACTTTGTCTGTAAAACATGAAACTAATAGAATGTAAAACTGCACTGTGTCAACGAAAGTTCCGCAAAATTTTCAGAATTTTATCATATATAGAGACGACTTTTAAAAAATTCAGAAATACTTCTTGTAGTAAACAGAAGCATGCGCTTCAAAGGCTTAATTATCTCGCCTGCAAGTAACTATCGGAAATATTCATCGTAGGTATGTGGAAGGAATCAGAGAATGCAGACGTCGATGGAACGTCGAGAATGTAGTGAGAAGCTTGGCGGAAGCGTGGCAGGAAGTCCCACGTGATCTCATTATCGCCAGTTTTCAACGAACGAGCTTTCGAACTGACGATTGCTTCCTGGAAATCCGTTGCAACGCGTGGGAGAACCTGAAGACGGGGGTATCTTTCAGGAAGTTCGTCACATTCGATGATTATCTCTCGATCAATGCGTCATATAAACAGTGCGAATTTACGGGCAGGAGTCACAGCTATAATCTTAGGACCAGGAAAGCTATCAGATACGACCATCTGCTCAATTCCGCGATCGATTCGAAGAAAAGGGACCTGATTGTTGATCACGCACAAGTGAATAGAAATTTAAAAAAGACCCATATGGAAAAGGACGATGATTGGAAGAGAAAAAACCCGCTGAAGAGATCGCATGACAAGGCTCAATTAAGCGAAGACCTTTACGAAGAGGCAAAGTCAAGCAATGAATCAACGTCAAGGGAGAACGAAGATATCGTCATTATTTCGACGTCGGCCAGGCCTCCGAAGGTCATCGACATCCAGACGATCGAAAGTACAGCTCGGAGCTCTACATCCGGTGACGTTCACTCGACGCAAGAGAGCGTGAACGAATCGAGGACAGATACAGAATACGATTGTAAGCTCGATAAAACGGCTAACAGTGAGGAGAAATGTAAAAATAGTCGAGTGTTGAGCAATGAGCGATCGATCGGATCTTCGGAGGTCGACAACGCGAATGGTAGCGGTATCACGTCGCAACAAGTGTTCGGCGATACGTCTGCCGTCGATTCGGACACAAAGGAGCCGAACGCGAGGGTGGTTTCCTGTGCCACCCCGAGAGACGAAATCGAGTCGGCAGATCTGGACGGAAACGTCGGGTGCTCTCCGCAGAAATCGCTGAAAAGGCGTTACATCGACGCCGAGGAATCTCAGAATAATTCTAACGATGGTGAACCGGAGCGGAAAAGATCGAGATCCGATTCCGATTGGATGAAGCAGTACGAGACGACGTTCGTCTTCGGCCCGCCTGGCTTAACGCGAACTGTAACTACTGTTTCCGCCGACACACTCAGTGATAATGGTGTACCACAACCCAGACCAAGGCGCTCATGCGAGACGGAAAGGAGCATTTTTACCATAAGCCCTAGAAGGGATTAGAGATCTTAACAGCAGCTTCCAGTGAGTGAATGTATTTGTAAATATATTCCTTGTCTTTTCTTTTTTGAAAAAAGTAGCAAGACAATAATCGTAATATTACAACTTTCTTATATGTTTCGAAGTTTTGTAATGAAAATATAAAAAGACTGTAAAGGATAATTTATTGATCAACGTTTTTATTTTTTCTGTATATGCTTTCTTCCTTTTATCTTTTTCCGTATGCTGCTTTAAAAGAAATAAGTACAAATAAGTAATGCTATTTTCTTAAATTTTTAGAGACATGATGGATCCTGGGGGAATCTAAAAATCAACGGAGGATTGTGTGCAATCAAATATTCAAGCAAAACATAGTAAACAAGTTTCAAAAACGACGAGTTAATTGCTATAAATCTTCTACACAACGCTTCTCATCGATGAACGCACTCACGTAGGCGGCGATTTATTAATTGCGATCGATAATGGACCAATTAATCACAATTATTACGAAATAAACGCATGAACAAAAGAATCTCTCTACGAAATGTTATTCCAGAACATAACACAGCGCGCTATTATAGAGTAAAATAGAATTTTCTTCACGTAAAGTCGCGTTTTCTCGCGATACGCACTCGAGCAAGCAATATAGAACTTACAGTTCGAGCAAAAGTTAATAGTTTTGCCGGTAATTTGCGAAATCGTGTTCCCACCCATCTGGAAAATTACATTGTCCCGGAAACATCAATTCAGACTTGAGGCTCCATTGTGCTCTTCCGCCGGATTTCTTCGCCGGATGCAATTTCCCCGAGTCGCGTTTCCGTATGAAACAAAGTTGCGCTGCCGTCCAAGGATTCGTAACAGACTTGGAAGGGACGCGATTCCCGGACGACATCCCCCAACCGTTGAATAATACGACTTGTACACCCGGCGCACATCGCTGCACGTGAGCGATGTTGAAGGATTAATGGCGTGTCGTCACAGAAGGCCGTAATAATTCACAGTCAGAATCGAGATGGAGTGGAATATTATGATTAGATTAAAGCAATAGACAGATTCTGTTTTTACTTCAGATTCTGATAAGAGAAAGAAGACGATTTTCAATTTGAAATTATTCGATTTTGTATTTAAAAAGATAATCATTCTTGCTGCACAAAGAAGATATTTTCATATTATTAATTCAAAACAGAAACTGGGCCAATTTAAAAAAAGCAAAAATTAAACAATGTTAAAAAAGAACATACACACATAGCCACAACAAAAAATTTTTTGTTTCATATTAAAAATATTTAAAAAATATTTTATCCTATATTTTAATGTATCGTTACTTAATTTGAATTATTAATTACATTATATCTACTAAATAATTAAATTTATCATCCGCTAGATTATGCAAATTATTAGAGTGTTAAATACTTGCTAAATAATTAATTAAATTACTAAATAATTAAATGCCTATTATTTATTATTAAATAAACTTTTGCTAAACAATTAAATAATCTGCTTAACATAATAAAAAATTTACTTAATAGATTTATTTATCTGTTATATTTTTAAGATATAAATATTTTGTTCTAAGGAAGGTTTTTCCTTCGCCAACTCTCATTTAAAGATACAAGAAAAGATTCATTAAAGACTCTATAGAAGGCGTCCTAAAATGTGTTAATTAAAATTGACCTTTTCAGCCTAGGACATCCTATAGAGAATGGTATAGATCCATCACCGCCTACTTAGATTTTTTGTAACATGATTATCAGACTATGTGTGTGTGTATGTATGTATGTGTGTGTGCGTGTGCGTGTGCGTGTGTGTGTATGTAATGTAGTACTTTGTAACCTACGCGTATATCCTCTTCAAGAATACGCTTGCATGAAGACATTTAATGCACTTGCTTCTAGCTGCACGAAAGACATCATTACACACAATGCATGGGCGAGATGCAATTTATCATCATGCAACTTAGCAACCGTTGTCGTCGTGCTCAACATAATCGATTTCCGTTGCTGTACTCATTCGAGAATATGAGCATTGTAGATCTCGAGTATCCTCAGGCTAAAGTGCGCTTTATTAATTCGTAACGAAATACTATTTTTATGATTTTATGTACCATATAATATGCGAAACACAATTAAGAAATTAGAATACACACGCAGACATAAAAAATACATGGCATATAAAACTATAAGAAACAGTCTATTTTTAAGAACAAAACTGATAATGTTAGGCTCGCAGATTACAGCTTTGTAATCTGTAATTTTAAATAATAAAGTTGTTGTTTGCCTTGACAGCGGCGTTGGCTCACATTGGCTTTTCCCAAATTTTTTTTTACGATTCTATTTTTAATTCTGACGCAAATTATAGATTGTTTAAAAGTCTGAGGATTCAAACTGCAAAAATCTATTTGGTAAAGTATCAGGAAAACATAATCGGCAAGAAGGGAACATTAATTAAAATTTCAAAAGTCATGATTCCAGGAATTTCTAGAATGATTCTTAACAAAAATAAAACTCAAGAATCGACGAAGAATTAGGAATACATAATCGTCAAAGAGCTAACTAAAATTCCAAGAATCGCGATTTCAGCGAAATTTTAAATTTGACTCGCAAATGCGAAAATTTAATTTCTTTAAAATAGGCAAATATAATTGAACAAGAGTATACATAAAATTCCAAAAACTCCAATTTTATTTCTTTTATTTCCTTTCTTTTTACATTAGGAGTAAAATTATGATTTAGAAAGAAGCGAGATTAATTAATATTGTTACTACAATTAAATTCAAATCTTTATGATCACTAGATAGTTACAAACATAACAATGCAAAAGAGTTACGTTCTTAGAGGGAGGAATCGACGATTGGTCTTCGACTTTGCTTTCAAGAGGAATTTTAGCGCTCTCTTATCTCTCGATATTTCTCCCTCTTAATAGAATATTTAATCTAAATGCAACTAGCATTATATCAAAATTACATATAATGTAAAAAGATTTTGACATTACAAAACTTGTGTGTGTATACATCCATACATATATATATAAAAAATATAAACATTTTTATTGCCTAACTTATACCATTAACATTGTTACAAATAGTAAAATGCATTTCTATTTATATTTTTACATTCTAAGCACTTTTGTATTTTCATTTAAGATGCAACACTAACGCGTTAGAGCATCAATCATGCTCCGAGGACGAAATGTATCTCGCGACATACAAATGCACACACTCGCGTAAAGTGTGCGATCCGATTCCGGAAATGTCTAGCTAGAATACTTTATTTCGCCGAGATCGAGTTTAAACGTACGGTAGAACCATATTTTTATATAATACATCTGACTTTATCTGAAACATCTGCAACCCACAGTTCTTTCTTTTATGTCCACCATTCTCAATAAAGGTCAGATCATATTATTCAAAGCAAAACGGAAAGAGAAAATTCCGCATTCCTTTATTATGACAAACGTGAAATTACATAAACTCGCAAGATAAAACGCATAATGTTATCAGATATGCTTGGTTTATTAATTTCATTTATTGACGATGAAAATCAAAATAAATGATTTTCACCATTGCAAAATTTGATATACGAATGTATATCAAATTAATTTTTTAATTGCTAAATAAAATCAATTTATTTAGCAATTAAAAAATTAATTTACTTTACATATAGTTATTTATTAGGAGATTCTTAATATCATTATTTATTAGCATTCCTCGAATTTTTTAAATTTCAATAATGTAATATTTGAATTATATATTAATCAACATTATATACATATATATCAAATAACAATAAACATGATTTACAATTTCGTTGATGTATAAGTACAAAGCTTAGTTATTTAAAAATTTCCAGATATTAAAATAAAGTTGTTTATTTAATAATAATGTATTTAATAATAGCAAATACCGCATAGAATTACTAATGTAGTAATTCTTTGCTGAGGTCGAGACACATGGAAATAAAGACTTGTCAACATTTTCAGTTACCTAGCAAGTTTATATTATGATACTGAACTTCTTGAATAACAGACAGTGTTTTCTGCAGTATTTCGGCATGCACCGCCGATTCATCTTGATCGGCGTCTATAATGATCCAAGTGTCGTCTTTTAATTTTTCGTAATTGGCATCGACACGCTGCTGAAATTCGTCATGCTCAAACCTTTCCTTTCCCCAATCACTGCGCAGTTTTTGTTGTCGCTTGGACACCTTGAGAAGCACAACACAGTCTGGCTTTGGAAGACCTATGTCAGCCTGCTGACACCAGTTAAGATTTCTGCCAGTGTTGGCTGCCGTGTATACAGCGCCAGAAGATGCGTATCTGTCCATCACTAGAGTAATGCCGGATAGAAGTGTCTTCTCCATGTCTTCCTTACACTCCCAGCGATTGGCAGAAAATAGCAAGTGAGCTGCCTCTGGTGGCACATTTATCTCTTTTGACAAGAAACTATTTAGGATAGTTCCAACAGGAGTCTTTCTGTCTGCAAAAAAAGAATAAAGAAGAAATTTTATTAATTTCACAAAATTTGAGCTTAATCTAATTTTTATTATATAAAAATTTCTAGATTATAAAGAATTTATTAATTCCTTGACTGACATAATTCTGTCATAGAACCACTTTTTTTATTATCGATTTTTATTGTTTATCTTTTAAAAAACGTGGTAAATTCTAGTTCACGCGTGCGCAAATCGTCACTTCAGCCAACAATCACAAAAGGTAGTGTAATATCATAACGACAACACAATAAATGTGACGATATGACAAACATGATAACATCCCGGATTATATACATACTTCATACATAAATCATTATTTTTCTGAATATTTCGTTGAATGATGAATCTGCTTGAATTTACGACGGAATAATCTTTTCCCGCGCAAAATAACCTAACTTCACGACACGCGGTCTATCGCAACTCACTTGGAAATGCCCGGGCCTTCACAGGGATCTGCAAATCGTTCAACGCGTTCATCAGCATCTTCACTTGGGTCGTCTTGCCGGCCCGATCGCAACCCTCCAAAACTATCAACGCGCCGCGTTTATACATGTTCGAACGCAAAGACACTGGACGACGCCAGCTGACGCTAGACAGAATTGAGAATGGTCGTGGTTCTCCTTCGAATCGAATCATCTTCCTCGGTAATTCGAACATCTGCACACTACGTCCATCTAGTGGCCGGGATGGATGAAGATATTTGTCGGATGATAACTACTTCATGTCCGAATAAAAACCGAGTAGAAAGATAGAAGATATCTTCTCGCGGACTTTTTACGCGAGAAGAAATTAAAATGAAGCTTACTCCTGCGATTAGCTAAAAACTTTATTTTTTTTAATTGCAACTAAAAATCCTCTTCTCCGTCGCGAATTTTAACAATATACTGTTCCGTTGAATGAAAATATCATCATGACTTATATTTTTGTTTATATTTGTATTTAATTTACTTATACAGGGTGGTCCACTTAAATCGATCATCTCAAATATCTCGCTTGTTTTTGATGATTTAAAAAAATGTTTCAGATGAAAGTGAAACAGTTTCGAGGGAGACGTATTTTGGTCACGTTGTTTTTTTTCTAGGTGGAGGCGCCAAAAAGATATGAAGGTCACCTCTACTTTTTAAAATGGAATCATATGATTTTCTTTATATAATAATAATTCTTCTAGTTATTTGGCGTATAAAAGTTATCAAAAAATCAATAGTTTACGAGATATTTTATATTTTATTCTGATATATTTTGACATAAAATATAAAATATCTCGCAAACTATTGTTTTTTTGATAACTTTACCTTAATACTTTTATATGCCAAATAACTAGAGGAATTATATTATATAAAGAAAATCATATAATTCCATTTAAAAAAGTAAAGGTGACCATTATATCTTTTTGGCGTCTCCATCTAGAAAAAAAAACAATGTAACCAAAATACGTCTCCCTCGAAACTATTTCATTTTCCTCTAAAACATTTTTTTGTATATCATCAAAAACAAGTGACATATTTAAGATGATCGATTTAAGTGGACCACCCTGTATATAGAATTACATTAGTCTTATAGGATTATCGGAGGATTTATATTTAGCTTTGTGAATTGAAAGATTTCAGCGATTTCACTCTCATTACTCTCGCTGTTTTCCATAATGATTTTTAAAATTGTCATTATGATTTTTGGTGTTTTGGGATTGCGGTCAAGTGAAAAGGCATTCGTGCGAAATATTTTAACACATTATTTTATTTAGTTTTTTTCCTTAAAAAAAGAATGAACTTGAAATCTCAGTTGTCGGGTTTCTTCTCTTGGATTCTGGCGAGTAATGGGCATTTTCGAAGCGACGGTACACACTAAGTTTGCAAATTGAACTAGCTATATGTATATATATATATATATATATATATGTATATATGTATAATATTTATGTATAAGTAGGTTTTCCGCTTCTCGCGCGTTTACAGCGTAGTACATCAGTAATGATGCATATTTATGTCTTTATATTTTCCCTGTCTGTTTTTCTTTCACGCACTTTCTCTCTCTTTCTCTCTTTCGTTTTCTCTTGTTCTTGCATGCGCATTCTTTCATTCTCTCTCTTTCTCATTTACACACTTATACTTTTCCAAATGTCGGTATTTTCGAGGGCTTTAAAGAATTACGATAGATATTTTTTTATTCAACACATTTCTCTCCCTCTTTTTCTCTCTTTTCTCATTCTCTCTCTCTCTCTCTCTCTCTCTCTCTCTCCCTTCCTCCCTTTCTCTCATTCTTTCGGCACATTACATATAGTTCATTGGCAGATGTACGTTCCATGTGCACAACATGTACTTAATTTCTTGAAGAAGAAAAATGAGACACATAATCGTGGCACGCGTGCGTCGTCATGTGGAATTCGATTTTTGGACATAATTAGAATTTTATATTTTTCTTCCGCCGTGAATAAGAATCGTAAATATTCGAACGTTTCACATGAAATTTAATATCGTTTCGTTATTGCAAATGCTCAGCAGCTGACAAATCGAAAGTTCGCCGGGAGTTCATGTCACAAGTTTTTCCAAATTTTCGATATTAAAAATATAAATATCTCGTTAATTCAGCGCGAAACAGAAACTTTGTTGAATTGAAACAGATTTCAGGTTCTCTACGTCAGTAAGCTGATGTCGTCTACCTCCCGCATTTTAATTATTGAAAACCAACTTTTGCCGTTCAAATCACACTGCGACTAGACGTCGCAAAATACGCAAAATATTTTTTAAAATGAACTTTAAATTTATCACAGAATCTGCGGTCTGAAAGGAAAAAAACGGGAAAAATATAAGGAAAATGCTGTTACACCTGTCGTAGACAGGAATGACGGAAGAAATAAGATTTTTTTTTCGCAATTACAATTGAGACCGGATTTCGCGTTAAATTCAACGTGACGCGCGCACGCGAGCGCACGATGATTATTAATTGCTATATATAAAGATACAATCTCTTCGTTCGATTCTTTTCTCAGAAAAAAAAACAAGTGTTCCTTTTTTTTTAACATTTTCGCGTATGTATACGTCTACATGTATGTATAAGTAATATACAGTAAATTTTTTACAGTGGCGGGAAGCACGACGGGACGCCACGAGGCGCGCCCGAGATCGTCATCTTGCAAATTCTTGCCCCGCGAACATCTGGGGAAATCCGGCTTCACGAGACTCGCTCTGAATTTTCGAGCGCGTGAAAAAGGACAGGGAAGCTTTCTCGTGAATTCCCGAATTCCGACGTCTTGTGAATTCCTTGACGCGAGATTTTCGATCTCTCACGAAGTTTCGAAGCGCGAATTACATGCTGTGCTCCTCCGACGTGCGAGTCATCCGGCCGCATTGAAAGAAAGAAAGAAAGATAGATACATGGATAGAGAGGGAGAGAGAGAGAGAAAGAGAGAGAAAGAAATTTATAAGTAGAAGCAGTCGGAATCGTGTCGGACGATCGCGCGCACGGTAGCGTCGGACTTTCTTCACCGCCGTCGTGCTTCCGCATTCGCGCCGTGTAATCTTCTGCGCGTACCCCTTCTTTAAATTAGTTTATTTTAAAGTTAAAGCTTTCACTGAATTTGTTCATTTTTTTTTTACGTCTTTTTACACAATGCTCACAGCGGCACGCGACTGTCGAAGTCACAAGCAACGCGTCGCGCGTTCAGCCCTAAATGCGGCTCGGAGAGCTGAACATGATGAAATCGACTTTTGCTTTTGCACTCCATAACAAGTATAAGCATATGTCAAAAATCGATTTTGTATACGTTATATTCGTTTGAAATCGTCGAGAGGTCTTCATTCTGACTCGGTCAGATTAAAATTTGGAGTCGCATTTTTAGCGCTAAACGCGGGACGCGAAGACGAGCTTCACGCTCCTTCGTACTCCTTTTTCCTTCGCGTTTAGTCGCTCATACGTATTCGTTGGAACATCTATGCGCGCATACACACACGCATTCACGCATACATACACATAAACACAGGCCAGTCGTGGCTCGCTTCCCAACTCGTCAATTTGTTCTGGCTTTCCGTCTCTTTGCTTTTCTCTCCTGCCTTTTTATCTCGTTTCATTTCGTTTCCTCGATCTTTCAACCTTTCTAAGTTCGTGAGACGACGACGAAATCGCGAAGATGCGATGATCTTCGTATGGACGAAGCTGGGGATTTATAGCGTGCCGAATTGCAACTCAGACAATATGTACATCCAAAAGATGCGCAAGACATCTGAACGATTTGGAAGTAAATATTTAAATGGTAGATATATGTATATATATATATATAATTCTTTTGTGTTGAAACATTTGTTAAAAGAGGGAAAGAGAAATATGATTTGTACGACAAAAATGATGTTCTCGATTAGTTATTATTATTAGTTCAAATCTGACAATCTAAATTGATTAGTCAATTAAACGGATTTGTTGTCTCAATCCATGTCCAGCTGCCTTCTCACATTTTCACCGAATGTCCGAATTATGTGGGAATTCGAAGAGCTTCGCGACTCTTCTCTCTCAGTCTCAATTATTCTACTATCCTCTTTTCTGATCTAATATCTTCCTCACGCATTTCGCGTATTCTAGTTTTGTGAACGTGTAATATTAAGGCAACTCTTGTTACTAATTAATGGTTCACTGTGTTACGACTTTTTCTTCCATTTTCTCCCGACTTTTGCGCAACAGAGAAGCGTTAGCCCTGATTTTCGGATTTACGGATTCTTCGGTTTCTCGAAAGTATACCCGAGTACACTCTACCACGCGAAACTACATTACATCCGGACGACGCGTGCACAAGTGTCGACGAAATGTCGAAAAATTACAGCTGACTACTATTTTGGCTATCAATCAGTAAAATCAGCGAAGCTATTTAAATAAAAGCTCCCTAACAATTTAATTGTTAATAAAATTCTGATCAGTTGTTACATTAGTAACAATTATTATTATTATTATAAACTTTGCTTTTATTTCAGAGTAATTTATTGGAATCGCAAATTTTTTAGTAATTTTATCCTTAATGTGAAATATCTAAAAATAACTTCAAAATAATGACAAATATTTCTTTAATGACAAATAGATAAAATAAAATTGAGTTTTGCTCCAATTAGATAAGAATAAATTAAATAAGAATAATTAAATATTATACACGAAAAGAATGTATAAATATGAAAAAATAGTAGTTGATTTTTAATAAAAATAAATGAAAAATTAATTTATCCATTTACATTTTAGATAAAATTTTATTATCCATGTGATTACGTACTTCGATGTTTATATAGTGGCTGATTTCGTATCGGGCGCTAATAAATTTATTTTGTTCTGACTCTACTCTTTCAATTTGCATCTTCAATTTTCGAAAGTAAATACGACGACACTCGTGCGCGCGTGTACCGGAAACGCGAAAGCACTCCGACCGGAAGAAATTGACGTTCTGCAACGATTCCGTGTCTTCTGCACTTCGATTCGCTGATCACGTTCGTACCGCGGCTACACGCGCATGACTTAATTAGATTCAGACTCAGATCAACGGGTTCGGATATATTTATAATATATATATGTATAGAGATCGGCATAATATAATATTTATGTATAGTGTTATCGACGAGATTTTTCGATTATTTGCAAAAGTATGAAACTCTACGGAGCCCCGGCGCCGACACGCCGAGAAATTCTAGTGACGAAGTATCTCCTTCACATTCACCTCTCCTCTCTCTCCCCCGCATCTTTTTTTCGCTATTATGATTATTTATTATCGACAGGGCGTTCAATGTCTTACACTATACGCTTTCAATGTTCGTTTATATTATGTATATGCGTAACATGTATGCGTGTATCCTATACGTGTACATATTTATATATGCATACTAGACGCATCATGTATATGTCTCTATCTATGTCGTATTTATATATTTATATATGTATAGATAAGTAGAAAAACTTAACGGTAATTTCTCTCTTCTATTTTCTTCTGACTTCATTTTTTACGAGAAAATCTCGCGTTTTATTGAGTTCCTATCCCATTGCGGTCATGTCTTATTGTTAGCGTAATAGATACAAGTAAGTGAAGTTATACGTGCGGAAATCATTTGTGTATATATTCCTCTCTTACAATATACTATATATCGGTCGTGTAACAATTCCATAGATCTCTCTCTCTCTCTCACTGTCTAACGCGATTTGTTCCGTGTTCCATTCATTTCCCCTGCATGCCGAGAGAACTTCTCTATTTCCTCTATTTCTCTTTCGTATGCAGCGTGCACCGGATGGATCTACACCGGATGGATGGATAGTTGCACCGCCCTGAGGCAAATACCGGGTATCCTATTTATCTGTTCTCGCGAGCTTCCCGCAAGCACCTCACTCTGTGTGTTTGTGTGTTGTGCGTACGGACGTGCGTGCGCGTATGTGTGTGTGTGTGTGTGTGTATGTGCGCACTGAAAAAATCCATGTATTTTTACATGGAAATTACTTGTTCAAAACCGGAAAATTACCTAATTACCACTGTAATTTTTTTTCCAGATTTTTAAAAGTAAAAATACATATTAATAGTAAAAAATAGGTGAAATTACTATTTTTATGCAAAAATCACTTGTAATTTCATGTGAAATCACATGTAATCACTTGCAATTTTCCATGTGGGTAGCAATATTGCATGATTATGCTGGGTCAGAAAAAAACCCAGCATAATCATGTAAATATTTTTTTCAGTGTGTGTGTGTGTGTGTGTGTGTTCGATGTACTTCATTTATAATTTATGTATACATATTTATATAGCCACATACGGAACGCACACCTCGTTTATCGGTGGCGATCAATGGAATTCTCGAAAAGTGTCGTTTCGGCTCTCGCTCGTCCTGTTGCGTTCCTCCCTTTCTTTTTAATTCTTTCTTCTCTGTGGGTTTCGCGCGTTCGGACATCCGCCGTTAGAGAACTTTCTGCGGTGTCTTAACGCGATTCCTATCTATTTTCGTTAGCGTTAGTTCGTTTTAATATCACTGAGAGACCGACGATACGTCGAGGGCTCGCGTGATCGCGATTCGATCGAATAATGTGCCGTGAGGTCGCATTTAAGTGTAGTATGCAATTCTAACAGTATTCTGCAGTATTCAATTTCTACAGAACACATGAAGTACCTGAGAAGTTATGTGACTTGGAACCAAGAAAACATAAATGTTAAAATAACAATTATTATTTTAAGTTTCCGTAATTCGAAAAAGATATTTGAAAGAAGTGATCTGGATTTATTTTGTTAATTATTGTTAGTAATACCAATTATTAATTTCGTTGACTATTCTGCTCTTTTATAAAACTTTCTGCAGGATACATCTTCGAGCCATGATTAACAAATTGAATCAATTATTTTACCATAATTCGAAAACTAAATTAATTAATTTTTTAATATAAAATCTATCAAATGTCTATTAAAATTCAATTTGCAATTTGAAAATCAGTACGCGACATCTAGCACATAATTATCAAGAATGTCAAACTGGTTTTGCATTATTTATATAAGCGCGAATTTTTATTGTATCAAATAAATGTCTATTTTTTTCCGTGTAATTAAATTAAATAATCGAAATAAAGCTTTGTTTCGTCGATCACGTGATACCTTCGAAGATCGCGGAGTCGCGTCGAATTTGGATACTATAACTATTAACACTATTATTTTAATATTTTTTAAAGTTTTGTCCTAGCCTTCCGCTAATCTTTTCGTATCATATTTGATAACATTCGATAATAATTATCTCTCACGCGGCATTGTACATCTTGTATGTACCTAAGAAGAGTCTTTTGTTATCGTCTGCCATTGAATGTCATTAGACGAGTCACAGATACGTTATTGTTATTCTTATTGTTATCCTTATTGTTACCCTTATCGCGTTATTATTACTATCATTATTATTATAGTTATTTTTATGACTATACTCGGTGCCGTCATTAGTATTAATTACATTATTGTTATTTAATTATAAGTTAAGCGCGGTTTCGTCTTGAAATTCTCACGTTTATCTTTAAATTAGCACTTTTGAAAACTGTAATTACGTTAATATTTATGTCGGATTACACGGTTGATTAATTCCTCGTTTACGAGCTTGGTCATCATCCCTTTACGACATTAGAAAGTCTGTGAAGATTAAAAGAGTTTCTCCATTTATCCTTTCACCCATATACGTGTACATTAAATGGCATGCATTATACGTGCACATTCTGCATTCTCTCTTTTTCTTCTTTCATTCATATCTCTCTCTCTCTCTCTCTGCCTTTTAAGCATTATATATCTATCAATTCACCCATATATTCTGAGCCGCATTTACATTTCACGTTTAATAATAAATTTACCTATTCCTTTTATCATTTAAAATCATTGAAATTAAAAATGAAATGATTAAACTTGCGTTATATATATATATATATATATATATATAAACATGTCTAGTTTGATTCCACATTTATATTGATCTCAATTCTCGCACAAAACAAATTTTAGAATTAGATGACTAAATCTGATATTGAAATCTATGTTATTTGATTTTATACTAAGCAAACGCAACGTCTGAAATCAAGAAGAGAAAGAAATATTCTATCTCTTCGACAACATTTTTGCGTTAAAAATGCGGCTCTTTTCCTTTCTCTCCACTTGCATTAACATAAACTTCTGGATCCGCAAAATGGCTTATCGACACGACTGTATCGTCGAACCGGCTAAGTTTTTTCGAAATATATTTATCACAGAAAAACATTTTTATGAATATTTAATCTTATTCGCGCGTACACACACGCACACACACACGCGCGCGCGCATCGTAATCGTTTAATTTTATCACGATGTTGCGGATCTCCATAAATTATTATCGATCTTCGTTTATCTTGAGACATTCGCTAATACTAGACTAAAAATAATTCTTTCTTAAACTTATTCCTCAATAATCTTTTAATTTTTTCGAACTGTAAATAAAAACAAGTAAATCTGGTTATTTTTTATTTTATCTGTAAAAAGAAAAACATAATTTAAAGAAGACAATCCTACGGACTAATATTAACGAATTGATTATATATGTAATAACGTTACTTCCCATATCGCACGCATTCTCATTGATTCTAATTGTAGATTTCCTTTATAGCGGCGTTTATACGCGGTATACAATTGAGTTTTTAAAGCACTTAAGGGAAGAAAATACGCGGGTCTGATTATACGCCACTAAAAATGCGCTCATGAGATCCTCGGTGATCCTTTCTTTTCCTGTCCCTTTCTTTCTGTATCTATTTCTCTCGTTTCCAAAATAATATTTTTATATCATTTTAAAAGAGAGAGAGCATTGATTCTGAGCCAAATATGATTTTCCTGTACCTGGAAATAATTAATGTCATTGAAGATATCAATCACGAATTATCCCAATTCTCTTGAATTATCTATTTATTATTAATTTGTATTATTTTACATTACTATATATATATATATATATATATAATATATATATATATTTATTTATTTATTAGACAATATATTAAAGCGATTGAGTAAGTCTGTAGTCTTCTCTTTGGAAAAATTGATCTTATTATGTATTGTTGAATTTTTAATCGCTGAATAATACAAACAAGTTCGATGATTAACGCCCGTCCATTCACCAAGGATCTTTATATGCCGATCACGTTGGAAAATCAGTCACTCTTTCTTTCTTTTTTTCACTCCATTCTTTCTCCCCACGTGAATTTCCCCGTTGCATGCACACATTTTTTTCGAATTACCTACTTACATTAATTAATGTCGTTATGTAGTGGCAATATTCTCGTTTATTTTGACTTAGCCGATACACGAAAATTACACAAACAAGCACAGAGCAGCGCGTCGAAAATCAATCGAATTATTTAAGAAACGAAGTAAGTCGGCCCTGTTCCTTAAAAACGTCATAGCCATATTTGACGATTAAACAAAAATAAATAAATATGCAAATCGAAATAGCGAAACGAGAATAAAATGTTTAATGAAGAAACATCAAGTCTAGCGACTTGATTATCATATCGGCCGAGTTTCCTCGCTTCTGAAATTTATCGATTCAATTATCTTACAACCATTCACTCGTTTCTTCGTTTTCTCGCTTTCTCTCCCTCTCTTTCGCTCACCGGTTATGTACACTTACTTACGTACAGATATATCGTAATATTTATACGTGTCGCAGGAAAAAAAAGAAACGTACGTTTATGTACACCTACGTATTCTCGTGTGTGTGTTTCCGCTTAAAACACCCGGTACGATTGGCAGTATGTTAAAGGTGTCTTTATATATAATATAATAATTCTTCTTTTTTTTATTACGTAATCTCGCTTCTTTCTTTCTTTCATTTTTTTTCTCCTTTGTTCTGTCGTCCGTCGACAATATAAACATCACGATTGACGACGAAGTTCACGAATTTGAAGACAAATTAATTACGTAAAATGATGTTTCTCGTTTATTTTTCACGTATCGCGCGCGCTTCGGTAATTAGCACACTTAGTATTACAGTAATGATAGTAAACAGCGTTAGTATAGCGACGATAGTAGAATAGTTTAGTAATAGTAGTAGTTGTAGTAATAGAGTAATAGTAGTAGTGATAGTAGCAGCAGCAATAGTAGTAGTAATAGTAACAGTAATAGTAGTGGTAGTAGCGGTAGTAAATCGTAATATAATAGTAATGGTAGTAGCAGTAGTTAGTAGTTAATAGTGTAATAGTAGAGTGAAGTAGCTGTTTTTCTCTCTTTCTGCAGGTGTTAATTTAATAACGGTATTAGCAGTGATAAGTAATAAGTATTGTAATTCAATTATACGTAGGAATTTACAGGAGTGCTTTTGAAAACCGTATAGTAAGAACTTTTTTCCTCCCCGCGTTGTCCATTCTCTTTCTCTCTTTCTCTTTTACGCATTTCCCCCCCCCCCGGATATCTCGCGACAATTGTTCACCCTTCTCACCCCGTATTCCAAATGCGCATTCCTCGATTGTGGTCCTCATTTCCTGAACTTTCTCCTAATCACTCTTGATTGGCACGAATCGCGAGGGAATATCCGCGCGAATTAACGACGACGTTCGCGCGTTCGCTTTCTTCTCTTTTCTGCTCCTTGGTTTTACCCTTACGATCGTCTTGCGTTTCGATTTGACAAGAACCGCGACTGCGAACAGTATCGATATCTCGTAGCGGCGGTTCTTGCGCGTCTCTCTCGACGGAGCGATTTCTGATTATTCGCATTTGATTAGGGCATCGTTTTCGCGCGATTTTACTAATGGTAAAATGGAGCTGATCTAAATCCCGACAGAATTACTAAAATTCTCTTTCGTTTCGACCCTCGATCTAACTTCTAATCCTACTAACCCTTTTCTCATTGGTTTCTTACTTGATTCGTCGGGAAACACTCGCTTGTCAGTTCGTTCTGTTCGCGCGGTTGAATTTCCCGACGAATCGTTCGACGATACTTACAGCAAAGAAACACGAAACATTTTCAGATTTCGAAATGAAACATCGCTATTTTGGATTATTCTGTTTATTCCGAAATCTTTAGTTTTTTCAAAACTGAAAGTAACGATATAAGCCTTATTGAACTCTGAAACCAACTGGCATTTCGTCTTTCCATTTCATCGCGTCAGTCTCCCTCGATTGTCGATCTCTCTTCAATTAACGTCGTCGTTGAACAATTAATCACTTAATCGGCGCTTTCACGAGTGGAAGTGGAACGATTCGGTACATCAGTCGCGATTTCCGACGAATCGTGGGGGAAGGGGGGTTTTCTTATGCACGCACGCACAAAATTATACGAACATACATACATACATACATAAACACACACGCACCTAAGAGAACGTTTCGTGGTGATCACAGCGCAATTCGGGCGTTCGATGAGTCTCTCCTCCAAGAAAATCGTATAAAAAGTAAGTCTTCCTCGAGACGATCTCCGTTCGATTCGGCCGAGGTAAGATTGAAATATTAACTTGCGTATAATATCGGAGGGTTCGAGCTCTCCCGGAACGTCCGCTCAATTATTCAATCACTGTCGCGCACGATGAGTTTCACTGCAACCTACCACCTTGTCTCTCGACGTAGCCGTCGCTCGCGATCTCGAGAGATCCATCTTCGTTCGCACTAATGTAGAGCGTCTTCGATCACAGCGATCGAATGGAATTCATCTTTCGTCCGATCGGATCTTTGGATCACGCCAGACGATCGTTCCTCATTCTTCTGACCCGGTCTCCAAACTTCAAGATCGAATCTTCGAGATTCGTCGAGCTCGGCCGTTTGATTGCACCTCGATCGATTCGTAGAACCGCGCGCGTCGCACTCCTCCTCGTCCGCGGATTTATGCGACGTCGACATGTGAATAATAGTTCGCCGATTTCCCCAGTGCGTTCGCGAGAAATCGACTTTTCTAGTGTGTTTGCTGACCCTGTTCGGTCACCGTGTTCAGCCATCGAAGATCGCTCCGAACATCGTCCGCCTGGAATCATTTTCCCCGTTCAATTCTCTTAGACCTCTTCCAGTCGCCGCAAATGTCGTGACTGGAACAACTCCTTCGTGGAACCGTTTTTTGATCAATCAAAACCTCCAGGAGCTTGTCGACCGCGGCACTTCTGTTACCTTCACATCGAAATCAATGCGCGTCCCACGTGGACGACTATCACGCGCAAACCCTGAGACGCCTGGGGGCGTCCACGTCACCGGACCACCGTCCAGGGTCCCACTTTGGCTAGCACCAATCGTCCTCGTCACTGTCCGAGTGCCTCGATCTGTCCAAAAACATTATCCGTTCAATCAAGAATCGTTTGGAGCGAAGTGAACAAATTATATATTTTGAGAACGTGTTGGCAAGTAGATTAAAACAATTTATAAACCACGTTAATAATTTGTTAAAATTAACAAACTTCAGAATCTTGGAAGAAACACTTCGGGAAAAAGTAGACGAAGACTAAAGTGTAAGATAACTTAACTAACTTTAATGATGAAAGATGAGAACATTCGAAATATAGAAGCAGCAAGAACCCCTTACCTAGGCGCTCTCTGCTTGGATTGCGGTTGTGGCTTGTAACCATTGGGCACCGGACTAGGCAGCAGACGACCGCCGCGGCCCATCGCGACAGCTTGCTCAAAGCTCAACGGATGATGGCTCGACTGTATGCTGGAGGGTGGTATGTGCGATGGCGGATGCGGATGCTGCAGCACATGACCGGGAACGGGTCCCAATGGCACATGGGTCGGTCCGCTCGGAGCCATGACGTGCGGTCCGTGGGTGGGTGAAGCGTTCAGCTTGGGGAAATTGATGTTGGCCGGTTTCAGCTGCAGGGTCGACGGCTTGTTCGGCGTCGGCGGCAGCCGGCGACCCTGACCTCTCCTCGTGACCAGCACCGGGTAGCTATGTTGATGCGGATGGTGACGATGATGATGATGCGGACGACTACCGCCTATCGGGCTTGGGCTCCTCGAACGCTGCTCCAGACTCGTTGTGCCGTAATGGCCACCGCGTTCGATCCTGTGAACCGGACTCGGCGATCTGGCCGGACTCGTCGAGGCGCTCCATGGACCTGATGAACACGCTCGTTAAAGTTTCCTGGTCTGCACTGTACGCGTGGCACAATCGTTGCGGCGGGGCTTTTTTGACACACGACGCAAGGGTTGCTCGACAAGTAAATCATAAGCATGTGATAAGGTTGTTGAGAAGCCGATACAGATATTGAGGACCGGACAATTTTCAATATTACTGGTCGCTCGATTTTCTAATATCAAATAGCTTAATAATAGAACAAAGTTAATCTAGATTCAATCACTCGGTCTCTGTGCGAAAGTCGAAGAGCTCGATTTGTCGGAAAGGATTCAGGATTGACGAACTAATGATACCGTTATAATATAATATGTAGCTCTATTAATAGTGATTAACCCTTTGAGTCAACTATTATTTCTTTTTCTAGGAAGAATACCGACTGTATTTATTAAATGTGTAATAATGAAAACTTAATTTAATAATGGAGTATACTCATGTAATTTTCCTGATTTCTACATTTTGCGAAATTAATCATTACTACGTAATATGATTTTTAGAAATTAATGAAAAAGATATCAAATATGTGCTAGTTATCTTGAAATTATCAAGTCCGAAGGAGGATAATGCAACATGCTTGTAGTGTTTCGTGTTCGTAATGCTGTGAATGCTTCACTCAAATCAATAGTGCAAACACATGTCGGTGCACTAAATGTTAACGTATTTAAATTTTATGAGGCATCTAACGTAACATGCACACACATTCTACAATACTAAGTTATTAAATTACGGGTGCATCAATAATCGTGATAATCTCAATAGTTATTGTGCAAAATCCTCAAACTCTCTAACTCTAACTTCTCTTACAAACAAGCTAAATTATGCTCATTGCATTCTATAATTCATATCGTTACGCCCAAGCGCTGTTCACGAATTCACTCGCAAAACATTCCCGCACTCGCGGGAATAGAGGAAACTGATTTAGAAGATTAATGTGATTTCATGCGGAACTCTATCTAATACAACAGAACACAATTTAACACAGCGAAATGCGAAGATTGACAATTAAAATGTAAGAGCCGTTCGCAACGCGCACGAAACTTTCTTCTTGCTTATCATTTGACAATTCTAGAGATAATTTTCTTGCTTTATGTCGATCGGGTACCGCTGATTATAAATTATACAGCAGGCACAAGAGCGTAACAATATAATTATTTGAAAATCAGGATGTCAAATTAATTAAATACGCTGAAGTACGTTCGGCATATTGTTACATCTTTCAAATTATGTGTCATCTTTTAAATTATATGACCGCGTCAACTATCTATAAAATAAGAATTACACTTGTGATGTGTATTTGAAAACTGAATACACTATGAAAACATATTAACAGATTACAATAACAATATGATCTATGACAATCGATTAGTCAATTTCTTTGATCGATAAAACTATTTGACAATCTCAACAACGTCTCTAATGTAAAAAGCATCAAGTAGCAACAAGAAGAGAAACGCTTTCAACGTGATTATGTTGAACACTGATGCTGTTGGTGTTGTACATATCGATTGTTTGGGAACGTCTACTGCGTTAATTTCTGATGTTTTTTTGCATGTATGTGTGTGTGTGTGTGTGTGTGTGTGTGTGTGTGTGTGTATGTGTGTGTGTGTGTGTGTGCGTGCGCGCGTGTGTGTGTGTGTGTAATGTGTAATGTGTGTGAATGTGTATCATCGCAAAACAGGAACGAAGAAATGGTGAAAGCCAAACGATCGTATTGATTATGTAGTAACATCATAATTGCATCGTGGAGACAAGGGAATGAAGAAGAGGAGAGTTGTGAAAGAAATTACCATCGTCGTAATAGTCGCAGTGGTCGTAATAGTCTGTGTAGGCGCATAACAGAACAGAACGAAGAAACGTATTACATCGAGTATCACACAGAGCTTTTCTGCCTCGAGTAAAATCAACATTATAGCAACACATTCATGTTTTTTTTTTATAAAACCGTGACCACGAACTCTCTTTCGTTGCTTCCATTGATCGCAATCTATAAAATTTGCAATTGATAATTTTCAAGAGTGCAGCAGAACGGTACACAATGGCGCTGTTTTCGCAGTGACTTCTGAAATGATGGGATTAAATATATCACCAAGCCGGTTGGAGATAATCAATAATAATTATATAATGGAAATAACACCAAGAGAATGAAGGTATCGGTGATACGGTGATAGAGTAAATACAAGGATGCTGTGTTCGTAGTATATTCCAGGCTGATAAAAGACAACGAGATAGAAAAACCGGTTGGGGATGACCAACACGAAACAGAGTTCGCTGTCGTGGTTCCGTGAAAAAGACTTATCGTTGCACCGTCGTGGCTTTCGCTGGTCGGAATTATCGCCGGTACGTCGTACCTCGTATCCTATGCCGATGATTATATTGTGACGCGTGGGGATGATGAGTGTGCCTTTGTATCTCGACAACGTTGCTAACGGTGTCGCTAAACCCTGGTCCGTCGTGGTAATGACCGTGATGGTCGTACCGGCTGTGTCGCCTTGGCGATGGCGATCTAGGCATTACTGGCGAGTGTCTTCTGCAAATTATGACAACAACGATTGAGAAAATCACAACACGTCGTGTAGTATCGTGTAATCCAGCTAATACGTTAGCCATGTCTACAACAATCAAGCTCTGGAAGATCGAGGACATCAATGTCTTTGAACAGCATCCTTGATTCGATGGTTTGGAACATATTGAAGCTTATTTTTCGTTGATATTGATGTAGCATATTTGACTAAAATATGTCTTTTTTTAATTTCTTATTTTATAGTTTAAGAGATTAAACTTTCGGATTTCATTCACTTCTCAAATTACTATTGGACTACGATTAGCCATCTACACGGAGAAAATTTTAAATTAAAAAATACTATGTATGGTAGTAGCCGTGGACCATTGCCGGAATTATAAAAATTTTTACTATGTTATTATATTAATAATTATTAAACTCTTTTGTGAAAACATAGTAAAAATTTTTATAATTCCAGCAATGGTCCACGGCTACTGCCATACATAGTAATTTTTAATATAAAATTTTCTCCGTGTATAAATAGCCCTTCTTCAGAATTCTTCGTACACACGCGTTCTAATTAATTCGCACGCGACATGTAGCGTGGTTTTTCCTCGAGACTTTCTTGCTTACACACTACGCCCAATACCTTATACTTGGCGATCGCGAACGTCTATGGGAAGGCGCCGAGGGATGATGCGGACGAAGGACTCTGTCACCAGAATGCGTGAGACTCTCGAGGCTATCGGCACGTAACTCGGACGGTATGACGTCTTGCTCCTAAACGAAAACAGACTTGCGACTTAGTAGTTTGTCTGCGTAATTCAGAGTCGGATCGGGAATCGAAGGGGGAGTCGGGGTGTTGCCGGTTCTTTGTCTTTAGCAATATCGCGCTGTCGATTCGCGCGCGCTCCGAACAAGAAGCTATCGTAATGCGACTATCGAGACGCCTTTTGTCTCCGGAATTCAAAAGCAGACGCACGTTATTTGGCTCATTCATATTAGAGACCTATGGTTAATTAAATGTTATTCACATGCATAGTGAGGAATACGAGCAGTTTAGATCAATTAAAGTAAGAATTGAATAAATATGACACATTTCCCGCTAATAAAATTAATAACATTGATAAAAACGCTGACTATCAATGTTATTATTGCATAATATCGCATTGATTTAATGCCCTAATGCCAATTACATCAATCAATATTATATAAGAAAAACACGATAGAATATTTTTTTATTTGTCACGTGCAATCTGCTTCTCTTCGTAATTTTCAGCGTACACTTTTGTCACTAACAAAATTAAATGTAGCTTCGCAAAAAAAATTAGGAGAAATTGAGAGATAAGGCGGAGTAAGAGTAATTCACACACAGAGATACATACATGTGTGTGTTAAATGGCATGCAAGTTAGAAAAGTCTCGCTCATGCACATGCAGGCGTTAATAAGTTCCGATCGCTTGATTGGAAAAAGGAAGGTATCCGCTATCCTCGAGACGGGAGTCTCCCTCACAAGAATGTGCTCTCTTACTTACTTACCGGGATGTGGACACAAAGAATCAAGATAAAACATGACAGACAAGGAGAACGAGGCAGTCGCGCGATCGTGTTGACTGCTTCGTTGCTCCGGCGATAATCCTAAGGCCGAAAGCAGCAAGGGACAAGGTGGTGGGAGCTGTTTTATGCATCGACACGAGAAGAATCGCTAAGAGTGTTCGGGTGACACACGTGACTATTTCTCTATGTGGTGTTCGCGCTAGAGCGTGTGTTTCTAGGTGTCGTTATTATTTACAGGAGCGCTAATACACTCAATGAGATCAAGATCGATTCGACCAAGACCGATTCTTTCAGCGAACAGTGAAGGAGATCTCGCGCGGTACCGGCAAGTAGTAAGAGCACGCAGTGCGTCCGATGCGAACTAAAATTTCTTCCGATTCCACTGTGAATCGGTCTTGAGCGTTCTAGATCACAACATCACGGACAATACCTCTCGATCCGCGCGACTATTTCTTCAATGATTATCCTTTTAAGATTGGAAAAATTGAAATTCGGATTGATAGGATACGTCAATTGACGTACTTAAGACGATTCATCCTAATCTAATTTAAACATAAGCGTTTCCGGTTCGTCTAGCGGGAGTTTAACTGTTTTTCTGAAATCTAATTTCGTACTAATAGGACGTTATCTAAGGGCATTCTTCATTTATCTAGATCTTGTTACAAGAATTCTTTGGGAGGAGGTCACATTTTCTAAAAATACTTTAGGTGACACAATTAATTACAATACTAAGTGCGAGATAGCATCCTAGTTTAGACCAATGCAAATATTCGCGATAAGAGATAATATCCTAATCTAGTTTTCAGGTAAAATAGAACGGTCTATGTGATCTATATTTAATTACAGGATGTTTCTGGATTTCAATAAATTTTCATCATTAAATTGTTAAAGTTTCTTTGCGATATGAAAAAAGACAAATAATTTTCTTATCGATTTATACAGTAAATATTATAAATAAAAATATTTTGTACTATTTATAAAAAAAGACAAAATAATTAAATAAACATGCTGTCTAATGCAAAAATTTAATTTATTATATGGAATAATTACTTTAATTTAGCTGAATAAAAATTGATGTATTATTGTTCTATCAGTTCAAAATCTTTATTCATAATTATTCAAAATCTATCAGTTTTATAGTCAAAATAATGTCATGTTTTTTAATTTCTTAAATATCAAAAAAGACAAAAATGTCAAGGAAAATAGCTCCGAGAGCATTTCAGTTCAGAAACATCTTGTAGTTGCTACGGAACTAATACATCTTAAACGTATCGTACATACGGTGATCGCGATTCTTATCGAATTTCGAGCGAGACAACGAACAATGACTTTTCCGGCTTTTTCTATCGCGATCTACTTCCGATAGGGCCAAAGGGGGGAGGGAAGGACATTCTCGAAAAACTGAGGAAAATCTTTTGAGCTTGGACCGAGCCGACACCTTGTGGTAACGGATCGAGGAGCGAGGTGCGTAGGTGTTCTGGTGTTGGTAGTACGAGGGTGGTCGGTGGTCATGATGATGATGGTGGTGGTGGTGGTGGTAGTATTGGTGATGGTCATAGTATTGATCATTGTCGGTATCGTAGTAGTATTGGTCGTGATGGTGATGGTCGTGGTAGTAGTTGTTTTGATCATCCCGCTGGGAGGGCATCTCGGCCAGCAATGGCTCTAGCTCGGGGGCGCGATCCTCGCCATTAACTACGAGTACAACCCCAGACCCACCCCCTCCCTGGCTACTCTCTCCGCTGCTGCCTAGTATATCGTATTGGCGAGACATCTTCCAGTTCACCTTTTTGTTTCTGAAAATCAAAGCAATCGCTATCCTGTTGTACTCTTAACAAAGAGATACGTTAACAATAAATAGATCATATACACATTAAGCAATACAAAATTTTCAACACTTTTTCTTAATTTGTGAGGCGTCCGTTATCGTGTTCCAAATAGTCACATAAATTATATAAATTTTAATTTTTATAATTATATATTTAAATCATTTTTTTATTATATAAACCGAAAAAAAACTGTGATATACGTCAATAATCGTCATAAATCAATAAATTTCAATTAATTACTTTGCCTCCAGATCATTGGAAGTTCCTCTAAAAATATTTGTATTGTCCATCGATATGTAAAAATAATTTAATTGAGAACATCTTTTATATATTTTTTCTCGCATTTTAACACACTTTGCTTGTAACAAATAGGAAATTGCGTACCTGAAGCTACGCTGACGTCTGTGCTCGCCGGCTGCGAGGACGCCAAGAGCCCCTTCCTCTTCATCCCTGTGTTCTTTGTGTCGTTCGTGCTTCGCATCCATAACCGGTCGTATCACCGGTTCGAGGCTGTTCGCCCTACTTCCGACTCCGTGATTATTTCCAGTGTGATTTATCGCCCCCATGCCCAGCACGTAGTTGAGGAAGGACGATGGCTAAATTGCGAAACGTGCGAAAGCACACCGGCTATCAGAGCTGATCGACAGGGATCTCATTTTTCGATCAACAATTTCTTTCTTTTCTTTTTTTTACGCTTTTATTTCTCCATTTTTTTAAGTTTCCTCCGCATATGTATATAAATAAACTATATAAATATGTACAGGCACATACAGGCTTTTTTCTTAGCGTTACCTCTCGTCGGTCGTGGTCTCTCGAAAAATCGTGGTAGAATGTGAGACGCTTATAAAGATCGGAAGCATTCAAAGTCGAGAATCAACAGTGTAAAAAACGGTGAGAAAGAATTCTCAGAGTAGAGGCGGCCATGCTAGAGAAAAGGCATGCCGTGATGGTGCGTTTACTTGTGTTGATCTTACGGCGAACTTTTCCACATCTCGAACTACTGTATACGCTCGAGAGAACGTGTGTGATGAGAGAATTGCAAAACAGTAGCGTAAACGGTAATTGCAGCGGGGCAAATTTTGTATTGCGTCGCAAAGCCTGTATATGTTGATTGAGACTATGTTACGTATATAAAAAAAAAAGGAAAAAGAAAAAGAATGTTATTCCCCTTTTTCCCTCGTATACAAAAGTGTTACAAGTGGACACAAATGCGTTAGTAAGGAAACGCGATTAATCTTTTGAGAGACATAATAGTACTGCAAGAATGCAATTGTTAGTAAGCATGCACGAAACGGGTGAAGTCCCGATGTTCTACCACAGTATTGCGCGCGGTTATTATTTTAAACATTGCGATAATTGTTGTAAATATCAAAATTCTTTTTGCATCGTTATATCGACGTCGCGAGCTACCGCGGACGATTTGTACTTGCGAGGTAGAACACGGATAATTCACTCCGCAAAGATCATACAAATATGCCAAATAATCGTGGACAAAATTGAAATTTTGCTGCTTGGTATGCAAAAAACGGGTCTGAGTAGAAGTATATTCCAAGGTTGAGGAATCTGGAACATGCCGCTATATGAGATGTCCCAAAATCATTGTATAAGTATTTTAATGACGATTATTTTCGCCTTCAATTCTCATGAAACCGTGAAATCTTTTATTAACAAGAATTTTTATTGCTGCTTCAGCCACTTTTGGGACATCCTTCATACGTCGGTAACTTGTCAAGTGCTTGCTAAATCCGTAAAAACAGGAGCTGTATCTATCGAAAGACACTTAGAATGCAAATAAATAAGATGCGGATAAATCGAATAAATCGTTCTTCATCTATCTACAAATTGCTTGTCACGAGAGGAAATGATCATCAATGTTTACGAAATATTCATCAACATTTACGGTGTACTTTTAGTAAGCATCATCGAATATGCCCGATTGCTCGCGATTGTATTCGCGATTTACAGGAGCAATTTATCGATATTCTAACAGCTTACTCGCCAAAAATTGAATAAATTGTTATTATGTAAAAGATATTTAGTTTACTATATCACAGATTGTTAAGGCTGATTTATTTCGTGTCGGTGCACGTTAATACGCGTGCGTGTGTATATAATATAAAGAGAGTGTCAAATGACGTGTGATGTGTAACTGAAAGAGCGGAAAATTGCTCTAGTAGAAAGCGAAAAACTGTTCTAGTAGTAGAAAGCGATCGGATAAATTGGGCAAGACTACGAGTCTACTGCTGTAATCACTGGTCAAAAAGTGCCTATTAATCTCCTCTACACTACTGCTCGTAAGAAACCAGAAAAAAGAAAGAATCTTTTCGACATTAGCTAGCAGGAGCGTTATCATCAGCTGCCGCATTAACTTCGCACCGTAAGAAAAAGATGTTTTTGGGATTATCTAGCATCTAAGAAAAGAGGAACGGTAAACTTCAAGTTTCAAATCTTCGCTGCATCTGAATTTACTTGCTTAGATATTAGATGATCCTCGAATCTGTTTTCTTATTGAGATCAAGCGAGACAATCGATATTCGCGTGTAAACAATATAGCGCAATGACTTCCTAATAATAAAATGATTATAACTTCCCAATGATTTCTTAATTGCCATTAATTAGATACCCATTATTCCATCAATAGTTCCGATAGCTAACAATTTTTTATTATTAGGACGTTATATTATTTGAACTTTGTGACGTGCGCGAAGTTAAAATGCTTAGAGCAATGTAACTCCAACTTCTACTTTGAAAAGTTCGTATCAAACTAAATAAAGGAGAGAAATGTTCGTCAAACGCTCGTGAGCAAAGTGGACAGTCCGGCAGAATGAAAAGGAAGTTTCTACGTCACGCTCTAAAAGAATTGGCTATCGCCAACTATACGTTTAATTAATCGAAAAAAGGCTTGCTTGGCAAGAAAAGAGTGTATATGTCTAAGAGGCGTTTATCGTAGGTTGAGGCAAAAGGCGGGCTATATATAGGTACGTTCGAGAATCGATTGGCTCATCGGGCTACTTCTCGCTCTAAATAGGCTCGAGAAACGGAGCTCTACGAGGTGATTTACTTACATATAGCTATACCGGTATTGCCGGTCGACAAAGAGCCGATATATCTACACGCGCGTACACGTGCGTACGCAGCCACGTGTTACCCACGTGTCGACAACAACACGGCGACTAAAACAACTCTGACAACGTATTACAATCGTATATATCACTGCGGGAGCCTCTCGCGCAGGACCTCGCCGAAAATTATACGGAGAAGAGATCATCTTCCCTTTGTGATATATAGATCGAAGTGAGAGCTATTCTTCGACGTTATCCTAAACTGGCTTGATAAAAGGAAACGTGCGATTAGAAAAAGAAAAAAGCCTCTCCGCAGAAAGGCACTAAGTATCTAAAGACTAGCTCGTGTGCGAGCCTGATTAAAGATCTATTAGGTATTACGTATCTAACATGATAAGTGCCTAAGTAAGATAGACTAAAATGTATTGCCGTGTTAATTTATCGTATGCGAAACAGCCATCCATTTTCTCGCTACTCTTTATCATTAATTAAATTTTCTATGTCTATGGATATCTTGCGTCCTGTACATTAAATTTCAAAACATGGTTATTATCTTCATTCTTTAATCTTGAAATTTTTCTCAGATACATGATAAACACAATCTTACATTGAGATTTTGCAAAACTGAAGTTTATCCTGAAGTTGAAAATTAATTAAAGAATGAAATTTATATGATTCTTTATTTATAATATGCGTATTTATGTATTACGCATTTACGCATTATTCGTTAAATATATATTTAATATCGTATAATAATGATTTTATAAGACTACTGATACCTACAGCTGTTTCGCTACGTTTTTATGTGGTGTGTATGTGTGTATGGTTATATTAGTGTTAAATAAGGGGCTACTTTACAAAAATAAAAGACAGATTGAAAGTAATCGTATACACTTATGACGAATGAAAAAAAAGATTGTGTGCGGTGTTAAATAGAAAAAGACGTACCAGAGGCACAGTAATCTTATTATGTGTAACCGAAAATAAAAATATTTAATTTACAGATTGCATTGTACAAAGTGTTTCGCGTAAATATTTTATTGCTAAAGAGAGAAAAAAACAATCTACATTAAAGAGGTAAAAAAATAATGTTACATTAAAAAACATTTATTTATTTTAAAAAGAAAAATGTAACTCATAAATGATACTATATATGAAACACTTTGCATATGCGCGATGCATTTTTTCTGCATCGATCGTGTGTGCTCCTGGATAATGTGAAAAGTGAAGTAGAAAAATTGTACTGTAAAAAGTGTTATTTTACAAAAAAAATAAATTATATGCTGCAAAAGATTCGCTTCTTTTCTTAAGTAATAATAAATTATTTTTACGAAAATATTAAAGATAAGTAAAGAGATCGGAGAAACTTTTGCAGTACGTATGCAAAACGGACGAGTGTGGTGTTAGAATTCGAACACAAATCGTACAGCCAAAAGAAAAACGAAACAGTGTTAAGATAAGATAATAAGTAAGAGAAAAAGTAAGTACTACCGCCTGGGCTGCAGGACTTTGCCCAGCATTATCGTTATCGATAAGATCGTTATCGTTCTGGAAAACAAAGAGAAAAGACACAAGGAGATGATTGAAAGTTGTGTGAGCATCCTTCCGGTATGAATATATTTTAAAAAATAGTTTAATCGGTAAATTAACTGTTAATTACTATTCTCTAAATGCCGTTAATCCGTTTGCTCAAGAATTCATGATTATTATCTTGTACTAGAGATCTTCGATAAAAAAAAATAGTAAATATCGTGTTCTCTGTTATCTAACAGTCTAATTGAAACCCATTCAGAATTTTCAGGCTATCTATGATGTACAAATATCGTCATTCATTCGATCTATCGATTGCCATTAAAAGAAATTTTTTAATAGATATAAACGTAATTTTTTTACGTCGATTTTAAAAGGAAGATTTGTCTTAACAAATTATCTTTAAATATTATATAAATCACCTTTAATTTAAATTTAATCTTTAAATTATCTTTAATAGATAGATTAAATTTAGAGATAATTTAAAGATTAAATTTAAATAGATTAATCTTTAAATTATCTAAAATAGATTAATAGCAATCGATAGATTAACCGCGGATATAATCTATATTAATTACTCTATATTTATTACTTGCACAAATTTCGAGATACAATGTTCGAGTAAGTTTACATCTAATTATTTCTACAAACATTGACTTAACTAATATAAATAAAGAGAATAATTGTGCATAAATAATTCGACTAAATAGTTTGTTGTTTCTTGTTGTCCCATTAAATTTAATGAGACTATACAATTGGAAAGGCACTATTTTCTTCCTGCTATTTTATTCCTTCGTATAATTAAATTTATCTTCCAGTAAATTTGAAATCAACGTTTTTATAAAATATCAAGGCTATAATTTAGATATATTTCATTTAGCAAATTCTAATTAAACTATAAATTAATTTAAATTTCTGTTTATTAGAAGTATCTCCATCTGCACTCGAAAAAGCTTCGTGACGATATTAAAACTCCGAGTGATCGAACTAGATTATACAAAATGTCCGGAATACTTTATTCGTAATTTCACTCGCGCGCGGGCTATCCTACCACGCGGAAGCTAACGAGAAACATTCGCTCGAACTCCATTCTTAATATAATCAAGATCTACAATTTCGATTTTCCGATTCGTTTCTTCTGCAGTGAAAATTTAGAAGGCACACAAGAATCGTTTATTTAATATTTATTTTATATTAAATATTTATTTATGCATATGTCGTTTATATCGCGCTTATTCAATGAACTTGCTTGATGAAAGCAAGGAAAGTTAAACAAAATTTGAACGAGAAAATCGTAATTGAAAGATCACGAAAGAAGCTTAATACCTAGGAACGTATCTTTAGGATCTGTCATCATTATTATAAAAAATATACAGATTCAATTCGATAAAAGAAAGAAAGAGAGAGGCTCACCTGTTCGGCAGGTTTCAGCTGACCAAACTTCGTCGACTTCCAACTTTCGAGTATCAGAAGGCAGACGTATATCTTACCCACGGTGAGCTTGTCTCTGCTCAACTCTGGAAGGAAGAAATCATCGCGCGATCACCAGATGTTGCACAATCCATCTCATTGGATAGAGAAGAGCGAATTTTACCTTCGTTCCTAGGTATCAAAAGGTCCAACATCTTTTTTGCTTGTAAAGGCCAGATACTCCTAATCGTGTCCCGCAATTCTTCATTAGCTTGATTCATTTCGTCGGCTGGAACGAAATGAAGAATTGAAATTATTCACATATCGTATAATTGTTATGATAACATGAAAGATCAAAATGAAATAAATGTACGATAAGATATTTAACAAGATATACTATTGTCTTGTGGTGTCCGTGCTATAACGTGATTCTTAAAAAATAAAATTTTTTTAAGAAAGAAAGATTAATGCGGATCTGTGAAGTTAGCACGACATTCTACTAATATAAAAAAAAACAATTACAGTTTCAGTAGCACTTTTCATAGTTCTACAGTTCCTTATAAAAATAAAAAAAGTTCCGCATTTTTTATAGCAAAAAACCAGAAATGAAAAAATGTGCTATAACTTCGCGAATCTAGCACGACACTGCCCCCTCTAAGGTACAAGAAAACAATAAATATTAATATTTTTGGCAACAGTTCCCGTTAGTTCTATTCGAGTTCCACTATTGTGTATAATTTGAAAACAAAATTTTAACAATTACTAATTTTTCATACACTTTATATTACACCCAGCACTTGCAGACAAAGTGCCGTGCTGATTATTTCCCGCGGTTCTAGCGACAGTTCTCGTTAGTTATAGCAGAGTTCTATGTTCTACAATCATTTTTAAGCAGAGTTCCGGCGGCTACATATTTTTAAATAATTTTTTAATCTTTGGAGCCAGCACGACACCTGGAGTAAAAGTGTCGTGCTGGCTATTTATCGCAGTTCTCGTTAGTTCTAGCAGAGTTCTATGCTCTACAATCATTTTTAAGCAAAGTTCCGGCGGCCACATATTTTTAAATAATTTTTTAATCTTTGGAGCCAGCACGACACTTTTACTCCAGGTATTAGCACATTTTTTAATTTTTGGTTTTTTGTTATAAAAAATTCGGAACTTTTTTTTATTTTTAAAAAGAACTGTAGAACTATGAAAAGTGCTACTGGAACTTTAAAATTTTTTTATATTAGTAGAATATCGTGCTAACTTCATAGATCCGATTAATGCTTCTTAAATTATCTTTGATCATTTCATATACATAGAAGATACAAGAATCGAAGAACATTGCATCCATTTCGTCGACAATTGCTTTCTGCGAAACAACAATAGCCATTTTCTTTTTCTTTACTCACCGCATCGCATCTTTATGCTGAGATTTTCGCGAATGAGGGCGAACAGCGTTGTAGTGAAGTTCACCTTGCCGTCACCGTCCACCGGCATATTCATTCTGATGAGCTTCTTGTACGCGAGCCGATTCGGGCACTTGTTGCCAAACCCCAACGGCGGGTCCATATTCTTCAACATGTCGTACATTTCCGTGTAATGGATCTTGCCGGTGGCATTCGGATCGTACTCGGCCCAAATCCGCACGAACTCGTCGAGATGATGCGCGCCCAGGATCGACGAGTCCCGCGTCAGGTAATCGAAGTTGTCCATGATGACGGCGACGAAGAGATTCAGCATTAGGAACGAGCAAAAGAAGATGAACGACACGAAGTAGGCGTAGGCGATGTTGGAGCCGCAACCCTCCGGGCCTTTCTCGCCGGCCTTCGGATCGCAAGGACGGCCCTTTACGCAGGACAGCATGATGTTCGGCCAGGCCTCGCCCGTGGCACACCTGAGAAAATTGCATCTTGAGCGTTTCAATTACGCTTTTCACGTCACGTCGGTCAAAATAAGAAACTGCGAATACTTCAGCGACATCGCAAGTGCCAGAAAAGCTGCAATTATTGCGCTAATATTCCCAACCGCATGCAGACCTTCCAATTCTAACTTAACCGGTGTTAGATACGCTCAACGAAATCACCATGAGATTATTGCGGAAAGTTATGGCGATTTGTTGTACCTGAGAATAGATACGGCTGTGTACAAATCCATTTTTGATACATAATTATGGTAAAAAGTTGAAATTCTATTTTGATTAACTCAATACGCCAATCCATTAGGAACTCGATAATAGTTTCGTAAAAGCAATTCAAATTAGGCATACCAAATATTTCGAGATTTCGATTTAAGATGGAAGTTATTCTTATTGAGAAACATTTATCTCGTTTTGTCTTGTTAGAAACCCAAAAAATAAATCAATTATATCGCGAGTGGATTTATATATCGTGAATATTTATTCTCAAGTATAATTCTTCTCTACGAACAACCCCAAGTTAGTATTTTTAAGCAGCATCTTTTTGCAATCGCAAAAAAAGTTTAACTGAAAAATTGCAAAAATTCATGCGATATTCTGGCAAACTACGACATTGCCTCTTTTGCAGTGCATGTTAGATTTAATTCTTATAATCTCTTCAGTCTTTTAATAAAATCCTAGATGCACATATTTGCATATAGGCACTATATAGAAATAAAAATCTATTGCTAACTATTTTTTCGTTTACTTCAAAATTGTTATTAATAATTTTTTAACGAACACTACTTTCGAATATTCTGTTTCGAGACTGAGGAGAGCAAGTAATTAGGCCCAGTCCCCTCGCAAATGCGGCATGCATAAGGCCTGACATTTTACGCAACATCAAAGGCGATCTAGATACTGCGAACTCAATTCTACACGAAGCTGCTGTGTATTATTCTGTTTTGCTCTGAATATGCCGTGTCGTTTAGCCTGATTCTGCTTTTGTGCTGGGAACTTTACAGTAATACGTGGTTGGATCGAAGCGAAAAGGCCTGCTGTGAACATAATCCGGAAATAATATGTATTAAATGATTAGAAGACTCCGCGACGTCGTGATAATTGGGACGCTCATCGTGAGAATAGCGTAAGTCACATCTCGAAAACTGTACGACTTGATATTCTTGAACTTGGCACTTTTGTGGCATTTATATTTTAGTTTGTAAATAATTTTAATAAAATGTAAATGTTTTTTTGTGAGAATTTCATCATAATTAAATTCTCTTTTTAGATTCTATAGTGGAAATATCTAAGAAAAATTAAAATCTTTGAAATATTTCCATAACTTAAGCAAGATAAATCGATGCAACCAATTTTTTTAATATTTGCGATGACTGATGCCACATAAGCAATTCAATTAATTAATTCCTCGTCACGTGGACGTCACCAAAGATCAATCTGCATTCGCATCACAATCCGAGAACTTGGATCGTCTTCTGCATCGTGCTCTTGCAAATCGTAACAAAATGATAGGTAGCTTGCCGCAGGCTTGAGCGTGAAAGCTCATTCGATCATTTTGCAAATCGCGCTCATAATCGCGTGGTCAATTTCAATGGCTAAACAGTTAGCTAGATTCCTCTGGCGTGATGTTACTTACCGAAAAAGCAGCATCAGACCTTGTATGAAGCTTTGGAAATTGTTGTGCTTGGTAATAGAAGTATCAGCCTCCAGCTTGATGTTACCGAATACCTGAGACCCACAGAAAGAAGAGGGCCGCAGCCAAAAGGCACGAGCGGCATTACAAATTTGCGTCACCAAATATCCTTTTTTTAAGTAATAACGAAATATCGAACGGAAATTATTGGAATGTCCTCTGCTTTCCTTCTCGCTGGATGACCATTATTTCGATCTTTGTGTCGCTTCGATCACGGTTGTGTATGCGTGTATAATGTGTATCATAGAATTCAACTCTAACTACAGTTTCTCATACTTTTCTTTCAACAAGTACACGGTGTACTCGAGAGAATTGAGGTATAAACGAAATTTGTGCGTTAAAACAATCGGTTAAATGATTTGCGTTTTTGAAAACTCTGATCTACAAAAACCTTTTCATTCTTAATTCGTTTAATATTTTGATAATTAAATTTTTGCTGACGATTTCACAAAGGAATATCAATTATTATCAATGTAAGCTTATGAAAAATTATACATTTGCGTGATATAGGTAAAATACCAACTAATATTAAAATACATTCTCTCAAGCACCACCTTAATCAGAACTTCAAGACTTTAACGCAGGCATCACTATATGTAACAGACTTCTCTATAGGACTGTCACTAATTAGGATGAGTCACAACAGATTAACACGTCGAGCAGCTTACTCTCGCGTTACAGTTCATGCCAACAAAGCATTACTCTAGAGGTAATTTACGACGACCACACTTTTATATATATTCCTCTCAACTTCTCGCTCTACGGTCGACGATGTGTCTCCCATCAGCATCGCGCGAGATCTTTAACGGTGCTTCGGTGCCAGGGACCGAAAAAGATGGTCAATGATCAATATGTATTGCGACGACAGTACAAAAGACAATATTTTTACCAAAGCAACTGTTATAAGCAAAATTAAAACACCATAAATCATTTAAACACCGCAAAGGTTCGTTTAACGCAATTCTTTTATAATATTCAACCAATACGGAAGTAAATCTTTCATGTTAGCCTCCGATGACGTCGTAGGATTCTTTTGTGATACATATTCCATGAAACATCGTGAAAGATCGCGACGATAAGCCAGCTGTGCGCCAAAATCGTTTTCCCTCTCACACACGTATGAAGATAAACTTCGAGTAGACAAAAAAATTTCTTTTTAGTTTTACAAAAAAGTTAAAATCGTTAGGTTATTTTAAAAGATCGTTAGCTTATTTTCTTCGTACGAAAGGAAAACGATAATTGGACCAGCCGGTAATTGGCCGGAGGTCATCTCATTCGTCGCCGTCGAACCGGCAGTCAATCTAGCTGCTCGACTCACCGAAAAAGCAACATAAGACCGGCGAAGAAGGACTGAAAGTTGTTGTGATCATCGATTGCTGTTTCCGGATCGTTCGATATATTGCCAAAGACCTGACAACGGACAATTTCAGGGTCACTTAATGGCCATCGGGGGGATCTGCTGTCTGTCACTTAAAATTCCCAATCTGCAAGGTTGCGCGTGCCAGAAACTATCTCGAGATCATCTCGACATGCTGTTTCTCACCCGATTCAAAGCTGAGATTATTACATTGACTTTTGCTTTTAGAAAAATATCTAAATGACTTTGTACGTTAGCGATAGTAATTCTTGTAGATGGGCACCGATCTTGAAGATCATTGGTCAATTATGTTTTTAATCAATTAAAGAAGCTACTATTTTTTTCGTGTAAAATCAATTACCTACAAAAATTCGAAAATCTTTTCTATGTAAGACAATTCCGTATCTATTTCTTTCACGTGGAATTTATTAAGATAATTATTATTCGATTTGTATTTGTTTCTGTGCAATAATTTTTTAAATGTTGGTGGTGGTAGTATTTCTAATTATAACTTCCAATTTTCTTTTTTCGTTAAACTTTTAGACCTTGTTATCAGTTCCTTGTAACTAGTTCCTTGAATGATCATGTTACTTCAATACTGCACTCTTCTGCACATCATCCCCCAAAAGTGCATTTAATGGACGAATTCGTAGGAACTTCCCGAGAAATCGAAGCAACAGAAGAAGATTCATACCTGCATACCGATGATAGCGTAGATGAAGAACAGCATCGCTATGAGAAGACAAACGTAAGGCAGAGCCTGGAAGAAGATAGATTCTTATTATCGTTATCTCGATAATTAATCATAGCTGTAGAAATAAATGATGAATGAGGCTAAATTTATAATCAAAAATGCTGAAAGATAAAAAATAATAACTGTTGTCAACACATGTGATATGATGCGAGTCAATAATTAAAAAAATCAGGATTGTTTAATTTAGCGAGACATGCTTACTTTAAAGGATTGTACGAAGGTCCAGAGTAAAATTCGTATCGTGTATCCCTGCCTAAGTAGTTTGATCAGTCTGGCGGCACGAAAGAGCCTCAGAAAGCCGACGTTGATGAAGTTCTCCTGCAGGGGACAGAGGAAATTGCACTTAACCCCACAAAATGCCGACTCCTTATGGCGCGCCAAGACGGAGCTTCGTGCGTGCAGCGTTTCGGCATCGCATGCTACGCGTCGAAGGATATCAATTCTTTCGGCGTGCTGCGTTTCTCTATCCTCAACGATGCACGAACGAAGCTGTGGAGTGAACTGACATTCTCTCGCGAGATATAAAAACGAGAGCGGCAGTTAAAACCTCTGGATGAAATTTAAGAAGATCTTTTTTAGGAATGCAAAATTATCGCCGAAAGAAAAGGTGGAACTAATTGTAATATAAATTACTAATAACTACTAATTATTAGTATTATTATAGAAATAAATAAAGGATATATTTTTTACCAAGTAACTAATTGTATTTTTGTTGTATTTCAATACATCAAACTAGTGTTTCCTTTTTTTTATTAAAAATCATTTTATCTCTATATGGATTTAATTTTTATATTAATACAAGTTTAAATCAAGGACTAGTTCTAAATCAATGTGTTGATGATTTACTTATTTAATTAATTTTTATTTCAATACAAATTTAAGTGGACTAGTTCTAAATTAATACGTTAATGATTCTCGAGTTTAATTACATTAATGAAAGATTATATTTTATTATATGATTGAATTATTTTAAATATTAAATTGCAACGCAATTACCTAATAAAAACGTAATTACGTTAACCCTTTTGCTGTAATGATTGAATCATGTCCGATTATCAGGAAGATGATTAATAAGTCGAGATATCGAGATAAACTGGACACCGCATCCATATGCCTTTAAAATATTGTCTGGTAATGTAACTACAGTGTAATAACTATCTGGATTCGTAGTATCAGTGTTGTAAAATGTTCAAGATTGTTAGTGTGATGTACAAATAGTTTATGTATTCTGAAAAGTACATGCACAGGATAAATAAATGGGATAAAAGTGTCTTGATTTAAAAATAATTTTAGGAAAGGTCTCGAGAATACAAAATGCTATTTCCGAAATCCAGTTCTCTTTTTCTTACTTGCAATAATCGCAAATAAAATCATGTTGATCATCATCACCATTTTACCATAATTGTTGCTAACATATATCCGAAAACGATAATAACATATAAAGATATCTATATTTGAAATAATAATTGCAGTTTCTCACAGAAAGGAGTTACAAAGAAAGACTTATTTCGAATTTCTACGCAAAAACTAAATTTAGAATCGCGGTATTTAATGTTAATTCTGTACTTGCAACGCCGTAACTTCCTCCAACTTATGTTGTCAACGTAAAAACTGGGTAGTAATTTTATACCTTCTTTTCGCCTAGCTGGCCACCACTGAGCACGTTCGAAGTCTAAGAGAAAAGAACAGCTCCTATTACAAAAATATGTGAGATTGCGAGATTATTCTATCTCCAAATATTGAGCTTCTGATCGTTCAATGTTTGGCAATTACAACAAGAACAGAAATACTAATGACTGGCAATCAACACTGACGATGAATAACTTCGTAAGCAGCCCACTTTAATATCAGGACCAATACTCACTTCACGATAATTCTAGCTATTTTCTTACCTGTACTTCTAAGACATATTTAAGACATCTTTATGAAAAGTATTTTGCAAGCGCAGGCAGCAAATATACAGATTTCGACACAGACTTTTACTGGATATTTCTCTGAGATTTCTCTGAGAGAGCAGATCAATATATTATATTCATATCCTACATATATTATCGGCTATATTGTAATCGCTACATCAGTGAAATTGAAATAACCAACGTCACTATGTAATTTGGAAGAAACTTTTGGACAATGCCCTACACGGTATTTACTCCTTTTCTACCTCCAAACTACAACTGACATTGGTTAATCTAACAATAAGTCACAGGATATCGATATAGAAAGAAACATTTCTAATACGAAGAACGGACAGGATTGGTATCAGGAATATATTCATGTTTATGTACATGTAGCTGTTTTACTATATAACTGCGTAAATGTATACTGTGCAAATGTAGCGATGTACAGTGTGATGTATGTAGCGTATGAATGCAGCACGCGAAACTAAAAGGTAATACAAAGGTGTTCGAGGTACTTCGGTTGTCGTAATTTACCTGCTAGTTCGTCACACGGGCTTTGCACGGCGAATCTAAATAAGCAGCAAAAGGGTTAAACGAAAAACAAAGGTATACATCAAGCAACACTGCCGCAACGATTAAAGGCCACTATCAAAGATGCGTGTTCTGACGAAAAGCGCATTCCGACAAACTCGTTTCGAACATGGGAATTGATCTAGCATGTTGAAATAATTGCGGTGGCACGATATGTTCCAACCTCGTATTGCCAAGTAATAATAAAAAATCTTGCTCTGCGACAAATGTATAATAATATATTTTTTCAAATCTTAAAATATAATTTTAAGTTTCTTGCGTATATAAATCTTCGACTCTTGATTTTTAATCTTTAATTGTCGAGTCTCAATAGTAACATTCGTTAATCTACTATTTTGAAAGTAATTAAACATTCCTTATAAATATAATCGATAATAACGTTCTTTTTATAAAAATTTTATATCGTTAGTATTATATCTCTCACAGATGTACTAAAATGTTTTTTTTTACTTCTAGCTCATCCACACTACGATCATCTTTACTTGCGTCAACATACAAGATCAATTCTGATATTTGGCGCGACTTCGTCGGAATGATTTCTCGTCAGAGCAAGCAGCCATCGTAATCACAGCCTAGCCTCGGGTTTCCTGAAAGGTTCCCGATTACATGTGCATATACCTGGAAAATTTCTATTACGGGTTTTAATAGCTAAAACGCAATTAACACACTTATACTCTCTTTCCTGCTACTTTCCGGTGCTCTACGTACCCCGAACTCGATCACAAGGACGTCCACGATGCTGCCGATCACCGTGATGAAGTCGAAGGTGTTCCAAGCGTCCTTGAAGAAGTTCTGCTCGCGGGAACAGTCGAAAGAATTGATTAGCAAAGTATTTTTCATCGTTCCCGATTGAGTATTTATTTCTACTACCCCGAAGCTCGCTAAACAGCTCCGACACGTTTTCCATCGCAACAGATGCAGATCAAAACTCTAATTATCGGTACATGACTCTGTACAAGAGCAATCAAAATTAAGATCAAGAAGACACCATGAAGAATAAGAAAAAAAGAAGCAGACTGATTCAATATGCAATTTTAAAAAATATGTATAAAAGATGTTTCTTAACTTTTTAGTGTTCTAGTAATTTTTGATATAAAATTATGAATTTAGGAAGTATTGTTCTAATTAGATTCCCGCTTCATGAATGAATGAAAATCTATAGAAGATATATTCAAATGCAATCTTTTTCAAAAAACCATTCTGATATTTTTATCAAAGTATTTCTTAAACCACATTTACGTACATTTAAGATTATTGCGTTCCTTACTTGCCGCTTATTCCAATCAGTCTTATGCTGTAATTGCTTAAAAATTACGTAATATGTGACAATGAAACAACAGTTTAGGTATAAAAGAAACAACAAATGCAAATTAATGCTTCATCAACGAATGATTGCTGCTTCTTTGCTTCTTTTATAATCTTCTTATTCCTCATCGTGTCTTGATATGTGTAATAATAGATATCAATAGCAAGCAAGTAATCCGGACTAATCATTAATCATGTGTCTCAATGATCTATTGAACGAACTTGGGCGTAGTTCAAGTGTCTGTGAAATGTTTGCGTAGCTACCACTAAAGAAGAAATTACAAGTCCGACTTCGAGATACAAAAAAAGTATAATACAATCTGCTTCTTCTGTGAATGTATGCTATTTATTTGTGTGTAAGAGTGCCTGTGTATATGTGTTGTGTGCGTGTCTGTGTTCGTGAGCACTCCTATCATGGACATAATAATTATTAGTTTAAAATTCTGTAACGTGTGCCTCTCTGAACGGTGCTTCTGAATGTTGTAACAATCGTTGACCAGATCTCTTCGTCGTGGAATAGTTTCAAATCATTTTTGTTTAATCAATATGATTGAACAGATGTTTTATAATGATTAGTAATTTTATATTATTTTAAAATGTAGGAAGTAACTGTAATCGCCAAAAGTAACAATTATTTATATTTTAGAAAATAGGAAAACTTGCATTATAATATAAAATGAATTTAATATTGTGTCATACCAATTAATTTAATTAATTAAATAATCAATAAATAATATTTCTATATAATTTTCGTTGTAAGAAACAAGTTTTACTCTTTAATTTTTTTTTATAATTACAATAGAGCAATTTTTTATAATTACAATTTTCATTGTCTTGAAACACTTCTAGCAGAATTTCAAATCCACGAAGACAAAGAGATCTGCTCGCAAGAATTTCTTTTAAAGCGTTTACCCAAGTCACACGCTTTGGTGATCGATGATCGGCTGGAGTATAAGTGACGGGATCTCTTCTAGAGAAGTATCTACGGGAGCATGCCGGTAATAGCAAGCAAACTAGAGAGAGAGTGAGAGAGATAGAGACACGCGAACTTGATACTCAACATTTTTCTACTTTTGCCAGAAAATAGGAGTTGTCGGTTGGATATAATATGTAAAATATTATATAGTATGTAAAAAAGCAATATTGAATTAATTATCTAATTTTTATAAATTTTTTCTGTAAAGTTCACATTAAAGAGCTCATTTTCTGATTTTTGGACAATTTCTCCTCAGCAAAAATGTAATTAAGCGCTGCTTTTATTTAAACTTTTTGATTAGCTTTACTTTTTAGTAATTGTTGTATAAAAATTTCGTTAAAAAAATTTTTTATAAAATAATCTTTTTATAATTCATTACAAAAATCAAGCTTTTAGTATCTACTTATCCTTATAAAGCTTAATTATAGAGTTATTTAGAGTTTTTTGTTTAATTAAGCCGTTTAACAGTAGTTCTAATAATCTTTTATATTTACTAATGTTAATTTGATATCTAATAGATCTCCTAATAGATCTAGTATTTAAAAAAAATTCAGCGATACAATAATTTTTTTAAGTCCTGTTTTCTGGCAATTGCTACCGTTTGAATGCCCATTCAAAATACCGTAGGAATTTCGTCATACACAAGTTTACTTGATAAGTCTACTTAAGTGTAAACTTTAAAGATACTTTTCATTTTCGCGATAAACAGTTTCGCGATGTCTCGATGTGTTCCCTTCTGTTCCTCTCGCCAGTTTTTAGGATCCCCACTTCTCTTCACGAGAATCCTCCGACCGGTAACATCACACAATCAATGACGACCAGTGAGTGATGTCAGTCTCGATGGAGTTACAAGTGGTAAAAATTTGCAGTGTGAGTCGAGTGAGAGTGAGATGGAATTAGAGCGATTTAAGAGGCTTGTTTATACCTTGCATCCGAAGGCGACGAGTTTAAGGATGCACTCAATGAGGAAAAAGAGAGTGACGACCAAGTTCACGATGGTCAAGAAGTCCAATAAAACTGCCGGCGCTTCGTGATACTACAAAATACACCCAACACACAGACGTAACATAACCCAGACTCTAATATTCCTTTATGCGCCCTGCATATATATCTATACGTATATCCCTTCGTCCTTTTTAAATTAGTCTCTATATTCGATCGCTCCCTTCATCTATTTTTCTCGTTCGAATTGAACATTGTTACCGAATTAGAAAGGAGAAAGATACTTTTTTGTGCGTTACTTAATCAACGTTACTTAAACGACAAATATGTTAGCTTATTATCGTTGTTAGTCTATAATATAATTCGTTATTATAGTTTTCATCTCTTTCTATTTTTTTAAACCTTCCTTAAAATTGCCAAAAGTCTATATTTCAATCGTAAATTTAAATAATGTAAAACTTTGTGATATAGGGGGAGAAGACAAATTTCCCGAACATAGCTTTAACTGCTATTTTGTAGATTGTCAAGTTATATTGTCTTTGTATCATGTTATAATACATTATGCCGTAAATAACAGAAACTTTATGTTTTTATATTTTTAGTACATTATATTTTTAGTACATTATTCTATTAAAAAAATCGTTTCATAGCAATTATCCATTATATGTTTTATAAAATTGTTTCTAATCAAAATAACTAAATCCGATATTTTATTTATTTTTAAATAAGAAGACATCTCTTCTCCCTGCTAAGTTACCAAGCAAGTCTAACCAATCTTTCACAGAGTGATTTTTCAAGAGACTCGTTGTATATGTGATACGTAAGTCTCGATCGATGTGTGTACGTAGAATATGATGTTCAATTCCGTGTGCGCTGAGTGTGTGCTCGTATGAGACAGAAGTTAATGCTTTTTCTCACAACACAATGACATGCGTGCAGTGAATAGAAGCGAGGAGCGCTTTCGCAACTTCTCGGCTTTAGTTTCATCGTGACCACCATAGATCATCTTCATCGTCTTCATCGTCATCGTCATCATCATCATCATTATCATTATCATCATCATCATCATCATCATCATCATCATCATCATCATCATCATCATCATCATCATCCTCATCATCATTATCATCATCATCATTATCGTCATTATCATCTTTATCGTTGTTGTCATCGCCATTATTGTCATTTCCAACCCACAATACGCAATCATAGTGATGTACACATGCGAGGATCAAAACATATCAGATCGTGCAAGTGATTACGTGCGGATCCAGGCAAGACGGGCAAAGCATGCAAGGGATGTCAAAAAAACAGAGCTTTCTTTATGTACACTTTTCCTTGGTTTTCAAGATTTCCTTTTAGATTAATCTCCCGCCCGTTCCGTGTTCTCATTTTGAAAGTATTCCGAAAAATCAAAACGACGAGCGAGAAAAACAGAACACAAAGAAAAAGAGAAAAGTGAAAAGAAAATATAGACAGAGAGAGAGAGAGAGAGAGAAAGAGAAAGAGAGAGAGAGAGAGAAAGGGAGAGGGAGGGAAGGAGACATAGAGAGAGAAAGAGAGAAAGAGAGAAGAGTGAAAGAGAAGAGTAAAAAGAAGAAATAGATAGAAAGAGTAAAGAAGATAAACGAAACTGAAAATAACCCGATGTAAGATTTATGTTTTATCAATTTGTCATGTTTGAGTATCCATGAGTGCCATATGAAGATATGTAATGTATGAACCTTTATGTCTGTGTATTTGTAAGTGTAATTGTTGATTTCGTGTGTTAGTGTACACTATATGTCAATTAAAACATTAAGAACGCATTTATCAGTAAATTGTGAGTCTTATTACACAGCTTTTATATTAGATATAAAAAATGCAACTATAATAAAAATAATATAAAAGATTAAATTTTTGCAGGAAGACTCATTTAAGAGATATTTAATACTACGATCGAATATCTTTGTGTGTGTGTGTGTGTGTGTATAAATGAGTGTGTGAACGTATATATGTGTGCAAACAATCGATAGATATCCGATCATAGTCTGAATTTTTTCAATATTTTATATAAAATCAGTGTAATTAGCTTATCGTGATAACGGAATAAAGAAGAGCAAGTTAACATCGTAAAAATACGAAAATTAACACAAATAAAAAATGCAATGCTAAATTTATAATTAATGATTTAATCCTGTTATCCTCGTGTTTAGTGTAATTATGAAAATGCAAGAAATCTGGGAAGATTTGTATTTTCTCTGCTTTTAATGTATAAATAATAAATATATTTTATATTTAATTAACTAATTAGTTTTTTATTTTGTTTTTGTAAAAGCCTAATTCAATTAATTAATATTGATTATACTCGATCAATTACGATCTTCATATTAAAGAGCCATCAAAAAATTTTCTTTTAAAAGTTAAGGCTCAGATGGCCACAGTAAATAAAAATTGTAAAATTCACTAAATGGATAATATGGCCCAAAAACAGACGTGAATATTGGTTGATATAATATTGATCAAAAAATGTTGTAAAGTTGTAAATGTTGTAAAAATTTTCCCATTTTATTTCGAAATTTTAAGAAAGAAATTCAGAATCAGATTTGAAAGTGAGAATAGAAGAGTTCAAGTATCTTAAATGTATTTACATCTCGAATCTCCCAGATTGCCCTGAAGCTCGATCACGTGTACAGAGCTGAGCATTTTTTGCATACTAAAGTACTTGTAGAGTTTATCTTGTTCGTATAATTCTAAAAATAGAACGAGTACGAGTAATAAAAAATAAATTTCTATCTAGATCTTGCAGCTATATCCTTGCACAAAGGAGCACCATCGAAAAATACCATTCTAGTTCTATCGAGATACATATCTATATATTCGTACGAAGGTATATCGAGAAATGGAAACGCTACAACTACTCCGACAGCATCTAGCGCTTGTTCAGCCCTGCGCACAGAAAGTTCACTAAATAGTATATTCTATATACTTGTAGAGGTATACACGCGTGAAATAGAGAGTATATATACGGATGTCTCCGGAGTACCGAAAGTGTTCCGATACGTCGTATTGCTACATCGGTACTCGCGAAGAATCGCTTCTAATTACCTTCTAATAAGCGGCACTTACCGGGTGACGCGAAAAGTGACTCCCTCGCGACATTCTCCCGCTTTTCATCGTTATTAAAAACAGCAATCTGTTCGCCTTATTTCAAGAAATTTTTCTGATACTCTTTTATTGATAAATTAACGTTGTGTACTCAAAATACGTCAAATTATTTGAATATTTAATAATTATTTTGACAATACGTTTATGTCGCACGATAATTGTCAATTATTTCGATGGAAGTGAGAGATCCGTGGATTTCTTCAGGCACCCGAATTTGGAAAACGATCACGAGGAGTCACCTTTCGCATGACTCGACTTGGCGAGAGTCTCGAATTAAATCTCGCTTTACTCAGAATATATATTGAGAGTTCGATGAGAGAGGGATGTTTGGCGGTATGTGGAGCCTACCTTCACGCCAAATGCTGCGATCTTCAGTATGCACTCGACAGTGAACATCCCCGTGAAGCACATGTTCATGTACTTCAGCGTGTTCTTGAACTGTTCGCTTTGCTGATGGAACTGCAATGCATACACTGACAAACACACGGCCGGACAGACAGACATACGTACGTACGTACAAGCCTAAATCGCGTGTCTCGTGTGAATGAGACCTTTTTCTCATTGCTTTTTTTTGGCACGACCCTCTTCCCTCCTTTGATCACCGTAGGTGAGGAAGGAAGAAGCGGCTCTGTTTTCATCTTTTCTTTTTTTTCTCACGAAATTCTGTGCACCGATACATGAACATTCTGTGCTGCACAATATTTACCGTAAAACGGGATAACCGCACCAGCAGGATTAAACATTGCCTTGAAAATATAATGAAGTATACTGTGCAATTCAGAATTGCAATTTGTACCATTAAATATATTTAAAAAAATTTACTTAGTAGTTTCTCCTGTTGATTATAAATTTCGTTAAAACCACGGCCAGAGTTAATTTACAATTGGTGTTTAAAAACGCGAATAACTTCATTTTATTTTAAAAAGTAATTATATATTTAAAAAATTTAACTGCACACGATATTTACATATTTACCGCGATAAACGCTTTGCACGAAGTAATCTTAACATTTCACGCAGAATTAATCCTGCTGAAGCATTATCACCTCCTTCATGCTGTTTTATTCGCATAGCGCTGTAAAAATTTCATCAAATGCAGAACAATGTCAAATAACATCAAATAATGTCGAAGTAATGTTTCTCGAGGTAAGAATAAAAGAATGTATAATAAAATTCCAAATAAATCGTTATACTCGAGAATGATTCCGCAGTTATGTTGCGTGTCAGCTTTCGGGTGTCACGAATTGGTACACAGTTTAGTCGTACATACGTACAGCGTGTAAGATAAAGTGCGAGAGATATATGCAAAATTACGTATATGTAAAAAACATAGTGATGTACTCCTATATATTTGTAGAATGTAGGGGGGGGGGCGACATTTTCTTATCGTCGTTAAAATTTATTCGTGTACGAGCCTAATCGGTATGCGTGTATATTAAATGAAACGTTTGTTCTCTTACATTCCTGCGATATCAATTCGTCTTTCGACGAGTGTGATGCGTATGTCAACTATGTGTACGTAGATATAACCAGTACTGTCAACTGCACTTGTATATTTTTTTAATTGATCTGTTAATAGTGCTATGAAAGATATCGGGCGTGTACTGACATAACTGATGATCGACTGGTCTTCTGGATCAATGGATTGTATATCGAGGATTTTCTGAATAATGGACTCCGCCGGACACGACAAGAAAAAAATTGTTTAATGTAACACAAGAAGAAACTTCAAGACAAGCTCCTTTTTGTGTCAATTATTTTATTCGTGTAAAAATTTCAATGATAAAAAGAAAGATTTTAAATGTATCTCAAATCTAAACAATATACGGTTTAGTTGCATTTGCGGGAAATCTGAGACAAAAGTAAAATCTATTGAAAGTTAAAATTCAAAGTTAAATTTCACAGCATTAATACAAGCGTTAAGTGAAATTTAAAGTCGTCATTAAAAATAACGACGTCAGTTGTAAAGAAGTTAATCCTATTCCTGCCATTATTTCCCACGGAGTTTGGGCTGTAGGTTGGACATATACGAATCAGTGTTTGAAGAAACTGGTCGCAAAACCGATAAAGACTGTGACAAAAGAAAAGAAGGAAAGAGAAAAAGAGAGAAACGATCAAAGGAAATGTAAAAAAACAATCGAACAAAGATACTTAAAGTGAATGGATTTCCGGAACGAAAAGAGTGCAGTTCAATTAACGAAGGGATCGTCAGGAATTACGAAACTTCACTTTTCGAAGTGCTCAGATCTCTTTGCAATCTTTCTTTTCTTTGTGGAGGAAGAGGGCAGGGTAAAACGTGCGAACGTCCCGTGCAGAGTGTGTTTCTCGTCACTGTAAAACACACACACATTCAGCGGATATCTAATGTTGTTGCTGTTTCGTTCAGCTTCTAATATCGGTTTCGATCTGTTTCGACGACAGCCAGCATGCAACACGCAGTTTTGCACGTGTATGAGAAGTGCAGGTGGACATCCTATATGTATGTACATATATACATACATCGTATCAATTGCCGCTGTCTCGAACGAGAAGACAACCATTTATAATCCACAAGCTGATTAACTTGCATATCATTTCATAAGTAATAAATAAATATGTTAATTATTATATATTTGGAAAGAAATCAAATTGATGAATTTTATGACTTCAAAAAGTGAAACATACATTTAAAAATAAACTCCTTTTAAATCACAAAATATTATTAATTATTTTTGTTAATTATTCCAATCACGAGATGGTGACAGACCACATATTTTCACATAAAATATGAATCATACGTATATAATTCTGCTTTTATTAATTTCATATTGTCATTTTCTGTTTCACAGATTTTTCCTTTAAAAAATTTCAGAAATATCAAACATTATTTTTACAGAGCAATAATAAAATATTTGTTATCTTCTCGCTCGTGTGCAAGCGTGCCGAGCAATGTGAACACATCGTGTTTCATTTGATAAGTGCTCTCAAGACCAGATACAGTGCGTGTGCAAGTGATCTGAACATTCTGTGTTTTTTTCTCAGGCAAACAAGTCCGACCATAAATTATATAATCGGGCGTTGCGTATGGATTCGAATTAGCACAATGTGTATGTGTGTGTATAGATGTCTCTAATTTAGTAGTTTTAATTCCAGGCTCAAGCTGTGATCTCGTTTAAAAGAGACAGAGAAATAAGAGTAGATATTCATCTCGTGCGTTCAACTGTACAAGTCATAGGAATTGGAAACCAAACAAAGAAACTCAGACTAGAATATAGGATTCGGTTCAAGACTGAAAGCGTGCGCGAATCCTGTTATAGTTCTCTCTCGTTGAATAAAATTTGCGAACGAAGAATTAAAAACAAAATTTTGCAGAACAAATGGAGCACGTTTTATAGTAACAAAATATAATTACTTAACAATTAGAGAAGTTGATAAAGAAAATAATAAATTCTTGATTTATATATAACTCGATTCAAAATCTATTCAGCCATCGTTGTTAATCAAATGAAATAAATAAAAATAGAAACATAAATAATATAAATAGAATAATGTAAAGATAATATAAATAGAATAATGTAAAGATAATATAAATAGAATAATGTAAAATTTTTTAATAATAAAATTGATAATTCTTATTAAATAGGAAAAATTTTTAAAAGCAGTTTCCTAATAGACATTCAATCATCGTAAAATCATTGAAAAGTTTTATTATTTTTGTCATCAAAAGTTAATAAATATACTATTTTCCTATTATATCGAATTATAAGAAAAATATCGTAAATAAATAACTATTAATAATTATTTATTGCAATAACTATTAATAATTTCATTACAGTCGTAAATTGTTTACATTGCTTTCACTCACTCATTGTCAGTTAAAAATTCAATTACTTGATCTTAATAAAAATGCCAAGTTAATTTGTTATTTAAATTATAATATATAAATTAAATTTATTAAGTTATTTAAAAAATTATGATTTTTCAAGAGAGAGATATTGAGAAGGAAAAATCAGACAGCTTACGAGCAGGAATTATATATATATATACCTATAAGGGTGCTTCAGAACAACACGTGGATTTTCACGTGCAGGGCTTATAGACGCCGACAAGGCGCAATCTTTCGGCACCCTGATTTTCTAAGTCAGTTGTACTAAGCGGGAACGAGTTGAGGTGCAATGCTTCACCCCGTTACCAGTTAAAACATGGTATTAGCAAGGCAAATGCAAGAGTCGAACGCACGTTGTGTTGGTGTCTATAAATGTTGTGGGGATTACGCTGATGTGCGAAAACGTGTTCTCTCTTCGCACGTTCTCGAAGAGTCTACTTCGAAGACGAGGACACAGCGGCAAACATGCAATTGGAATGAGGGATCAAACAAAAATCAATTCTGAGGTAAAGACAAAAAATTAATATGAAAATATATGGCAAAATTAAAACAAAGTAACTGAAAATAAAATCTTTCAATATTTACAGAATAATCACAATTAATGAACGCATCTTTATAACAAACAATCGGATTTACAGGAAATTATTTAATTCTTGAAGATTAAGGATTCGTATTTGCAAAATATTAATTCATCAAATATTATAAGACATTAATTAAAGTAAAGGCAGGGGGGGATAATAAATAAACTAAGTGCATTGCATATCAATTATTGTTAAAAAATATAACATTATATGTTAGTCGCTCGTCAATTATTAAAAATACAAAGTATTTTTAGAATTCAGGAAACAAGGTGTAGAAACAAAAGTAAAATGAACATTATATTGTTCAAGAAGTAGAAATTTTGCTGGGAGAATTTCGGGAAACGGGATGAGAGAAAATTCGACATAGCTGTGTACACGTATTGATAAAATACAAGGGTGATACAGTTATACAGAGAAAACGATCAAAAAAGGTCAGCAAGCAAGAACAACAATGTCCTCGTACGTATATAACGTGATATAGATACAGTCATTCTCTCGGTATTACGTACTCTGCTTGGACATATTCTCGCTTACGATCTCGCGTATCTTCGTTATACTAACAAGAGACGAGACTGTTTGTCGATTGGTTAAAATTGCCAATAGACCTAACGGGTCTTAGACAACGTCAAGAGAACGCGCGAATATCGAAGAAACTGGGAACGACAAGTATCGCAGGACGCAAAGATAAACGGGCGATACATCGCAATACCAGAACTGAGGCATAAGTAAATTTTTATTTTTTAGTAAAAAAATGTCTCAAATGCATTTTCTTTTTAAATATAAAGAAAACAAAATACGCTTTCCGCTGCCCACGCATTCTGAAAAAATAAGAATAAATTGCACTTATGCCTCCTTCGATTTGGAGCCGCGATATGAGGAATCAAAAACAAAGTTAGCCACAAAGTTTGCAAAAATCCCTTCGAACTGCTTTCGCTCGTGCTCAAATGAATTTTTACTAATCTCGGTAAATTTTGTTTTCGACCACTTGCATAAGAAGGTTCGTATTTCAGAACACTTTCTTCTTTTCTTATTCGCGTTTCCTACATCGGAGCTAATTGGGGAGAAAAATTGACAATCTGATTAACAAATCTCTCTAGAGAAATTGCAGTGCAAGAGAGAGATCGTGACACTTACCTTCATCATAAGCAGTAACGTATTCAATACGATGAGTATCATGATAAAATATTCGAATGGTGTGGATACGACTATCCTCCAGATTTTGTACTTTACGCTATTCCGCTCCTTCGGCATATACCTCTCGAGCGGACGAGCTTGTATTGTAAAGTCTATACATGATTTCTGAAAGATTAACACGGAATTATTAAAGTTCATATCAATGTTAGTAAAATTTCATGCAATCACATATATGTATTGTCCAAAATGCGTCGAAGATAAAAATTAAAACTAAAAAGAAATTACATAAAAAAAAACAACAAACATTTATATACTTAAAAGAATCTATAATATGAAAAAATTTTTTATGTCTAGAAATAATTATCTTATTAATGTATAATAATTTTATAATTTTAATATATATATTTTTCATTTTCAAAAGGGTTAAAATTGTAATGGCGCATAAAGTGGCTTTACATTCTTTTTAATTTACCCAAGTTTTCGTAGAGACAGCTAAGTATGGAGCGCACGTAAAACTAATTTGAGTGAAAAAATGATGAATAGACACGAAACATTACCTGATTTTTATCGATTTCACCGTCCTGCAGTTCAGCTTCTCCCTGCTCCTGGAACGTGATGATGATCAAGGCCACGAAGATGTTGACGAAGAAGAATGGAAAGACGATGAAGTAGACGATGTAGAAAATGGACATTTCGATACGAAAGTTCTGGATGGGGCCCTGGTCCTCGTATGTGGCAGCCATCGAGTTCTGCAAGATCTGCGGCCAGCCTTCGCCGGTCTGGACGGCGAACAGCGTCAGCATGGCCACCATCACGTTGTCGTAGTGAAAGGACTGAGAATCCCATTTCCGTGCCTTGAGCTCCGGTAGCAATTTACCCTCCTCGAAAACGAAGAAGTGACCGCTGTCGCGAAAACGAAATTAGTTTCCATTTCTACTCGCACCATTTGTAAAATACAATTTAAGAATAAATACGCAACGAAGAACTTTTTTTCAATTTCTTCATCCGCTCTTTTACAAGATTTATATCACTTACTTATCGAGACGAATGTTCTAGCTTCGATCATAATTAAATACTCGAATATATTTATGTGTATCTCCTCGAACGCCGAAAACGTTTTTCTCGATAAGTAGAAGCAAAAAGGCCGAATCAAATACTCACTTGCAATCCGTTTTCGTATACTTGCTCTCGTCGGTGCAGTGGAAGAACTTGCCGTTGAACAGCTGCACCGCGATCACAGCGAATATGAATTGGAACAATATGTACACTATGAGAATGTTAATGACATTCTTGAGACTGTTCACCACGCAGTCGAACACCGCCTTGAGCTTCGGCACGCGCTTTATTGTCTTAAGCGGCCTGAGCACTCGCAGCACTCGCAGCGACTTGATGGTCGAGAGGTTCTGGCCGGCCTGGCTGCCGGACATGTCGAAGGCAAATGACACCATGGCGCATATCACTACGACCGCGTCCATAACGTTCCAGAACTCGCGCAAGTACGAGCCCGGGTGCAGTATGATACCGAGGTCGATGATCTTCAGCACCATCTCGATGGTGAAGACGCCGGTGAACGCGTAATCGAAGTAGTTGAGGATCTCGTTTCTGCGCGCGTCCTCCGCAACGGGATCCTCGGCGGCCAGCGCGATACTCGACAACGATATCACCACCATTATGAAGAAGTCGAAGTACCGAAGGTTCACGACCCAGTGGGCGGCTCTTCTTACGCTGCAAACAGAAGTTTTCGTTATTGCGGCAAGAGCAACGATCTCGTTCTTGAGAGATGAAAAGAGAATAATATATATAATACAATATTAAAATACATTAGAAAAGTTCAAAATAAATAATAGACAACATGATCGCACTGATAAGAAATAAGTTAAATGTATGTTCCGCTTTTTAATTTATGTGCAAGTATCAATGAATTTTATTTAATAACATCCCACACAGCACAAAACTTAACAGAAATGTTTCAGAAATGTTTCAAAGTTTCAGAAACGTTTCTGAAAAATTTCTGAAACTTTGAAACATTTCTGAAACATTTTTGTGCTGCGTGGGATTATGATTTATTAAGACGTTTCGTATACTTGGCGAGGATTGCAGAGCAATCGGATTATTATTATTACTTACGGATTCGTAGGGGACAGTATAAACATGGAGGAGTATGGCAGCATTGGTTTTGGTCCCGTGTCGTCGTCTTCATCCTGCCTTCTCTCTTCGGACGTCTGGGTTTCAATTCTTCCGTCTCTACTGAAAAACGAGACATCGTTCTCCATTATGTGCCTCTCCATCGGTATTGCTTTTTACATTTTTTAATTTATCTATATGTATTATCGATTTTTCATGAAACAATTACGAATAATTAATAATCACTTTGTTTTATTAATACGCAAGAGCAAATTAATAATCACTCCGTTTTGATCTAGACTTGTGCAAAATTGAGATTTGCACAAAGTCACTAAATTTATGTCAAAATTTTTGTGAAATTTCCTATTCTCACACAGAGATCACAAACAGAAGCTCTAGTTCGAGAAGAACGACTTCGTGCTATCAACGCGTCTTTTATTCTTAATTGTGGAACGTCGAAAAATGTTTTCTGCTACGCAGAATACGCAAGGGTATGTTATTGCGTAGATAGAGAATCTTCCATGAAGAAAGAACATTTTTCACAATTTATATTTATCGTAAAAAGTAATAATTCGCTTAAATTAGATATTATTTACTACAAGTCCAATGAAACGTCAAGCAGAGACGAGAATTGCCACGAATATGGCAAAAGGGAAGGAAGACCTACAAATTCTGAGATGGACTTGGAGGGCAGATTTCCACCCTCGGTGCGCCACCCTCCCCGGGCCTCTGCAGCGATTCGATCTCCTTCTCAAGCTCCTGCAGCTGCTTCTCCTTGTCCTCCTCCTTCTGCTCCTCCTCGGCGGCGCTCAGCTCTTGCGCATTCGCGAGATTGTCGACAGCGATAGCCAAGAAGACGTTCAGCAGGGTATAGTTGCCGAAGAGCACCAGCACGATGAAGTAGAGCGAATGGGCCATGCCCTGCGACTCGATACCCTTGTACATCACCTCGTTCCAGTCTTCTCCAGTCAGGATCTGCATCATCATCATGAATTATTACATCAGTCGAATATTTTTCATTCTAAAAGGATGTCTAATTTTTTTTCTATCATGGACAATGTATATTTACTCTCCATAAGATACCCAATTTTCACTGCATCTAAAGCACACAAACTATACTTCCACCATATATTTATATAAAGTATACGAATTGCATGTCACATATCGATTATCTTTCAAAGGTTAGCGAGACTACGATACTTTTCTCGCCAACTATATCTTTTTAAATATTTGAAACAACTAAAACATATATGATGCAATATAAAATTAGGTAATATTTGTTAAAGGATCGAGCACACACAATTCATTTACAATATGACAAATAAAAGATTGATCATTTCTTACAATATTTCCATATTTAAGGTCCAGACTGAATATTTATATATTAGAATCGTAATAATCGGTTGTACTCACTTGGAAGACAGTGAGTAGTGCGATGGGAAAGGTGTTGAAGTTAGTGGGCGGCGTGCCTTCGTCGAAGTTGAATTGGCCGCCGAAAAGCTGCATACCGAGCAGCGCGAATATGAGGATGAACAGGAAGAGCAGGAAGAGGAGGGAAATGATGCTGCGCATCGAACTTAGCAGCGATATCACGAGGTTCCTCAGGCTCTTCCAATATTTGGTGACCTTAAAAATTCTCAGGAGTCTAAGGGCACGTAGGACGGAGAGGCCGAAAGAGCCGGACTTCAACGCGGACCAGATCACCTCGAAGATCGAGCCCAAGATGACCATGCAGTCGAAGCGATTGAAGCTCGATTCGAAGTATGTGCGAGGACCGAGCGCGTAGACTTTTATGAACATTTCCATCATGAAGAGGGCCAGGAACACAAACTCTGCGTAGTCTGCGAATAAAAAAAGATCAATTTAAAATTCTCTCTTTTAACTCTTAAAGAGATTTGACCCTTTCAGATACAATAAGTTTTCGTTACGCCGAAATCCTTCAGATCTCAGCGGGTTGATTGTCAAGGTATCCTTGTGGGCTAATTTGATAAATTAAATTTTTACATGCTACGTAGGCCATTAAATAGAGTAGCGATTAAATTAAAATTCTGCGAAACTCACAGAGGAAATCGGTGAGCCATTTCGGCTGATCGTAATGCTCAACGGCCACGCAGACGGTGTTAAAGAACACAAGAACGATGACGAACCAGTAGAACTGCTGCGACTTAACGGAATTACGTATCCAAAACCTGAATCTTTTCTCGGCCCGCCAGAACTGTAGGCACGTGCCCTGCTTTTTCACCTTCGACTTGAAGTAAGAGGTTCTCGAGAATCCTACAAAGTATAAAATACTTCTTCAGCATAAAATACAATCGGGATCACTTAGAACATGTTTTACAGACCAGTCGATTGTTAATTAAACGGCATCGCATGAACCTTTATTTTGGCGTAAATTATATAATTTTTGTTTGACTTAAGAATTTTTTACACTATGTCTACGTCTTCACGTTTCATACTACTTGCTAAGCTAGTTCTGCGATTATAAGTTTAAGGATCCAGATTACATGATCCAAAGTGTGATGATCTATATTAACTTAAAGTTCTTTAAAGTCTTTGAATATTGCGAATAATGACATTTTTTTAGAAGTTTTAGGGAGAAAACGCATATTACGATCAGAAAAAAATTAAATATTTCTAGGATTATTTTATACATCGACTGGAAAAGTTAGAAAATTTTATTTACCTCCGATTCAACGAAATATAGATATAAATAGACATACAAAGTTCTATACTAAATTACTCTACCAAGCGGATACGACTATTATATGGCGATGCGTATATATTATGGCTACTTAGTCACTATGTGTGGACAGGCTGAGATTAGCCTATCTATCAAACTCTATAGGACGGGATTCGTACACTACTCAGGGGATTCAATTCCTTGTTTGACAATACTAAGTACTCTACTGTTTCTGTCAGCTTTAACTAGCTAAAATTATAACCGTATAAGTCAATAATAAAAACATTAATCAGTATTCCACCATCACACGGTACACCTAAACAATGTAGAAATACTTCCGCCAGAAACATTGGCACTTAATCATGATGTTATCATCAATCGTTTTTTATTTGAAATTCATTTCATGAAAAAAAATTATTTATATATATATATATATATACCCTGTAATTATTATTATAAAATAAAATTTTGAATATTAGAAGATCAGAAATTCATGCTAATAAAAGAATAATTTCTTATCTTTCTAAAAAAATAATTATATATATTTATCGTATACATTATTTCCTCATTCAACTGAAAGAAAATTTATAACAATATTCGTGCAAATGTTCCCAGTCCCAAAAAAAATCTAATATATCACCACACCAGCTAATAGAAGCAAACCTAAAAAACAAAAATGAATTAGCTCCCGAGTTTCTCCGATCTGTCTCTCGCGCAAGGTCCACGTGATCTCGAGTGATACATATCAGCCACAAAATCAGCAGCAAGTCGATCCGAATAATTACATAGAATGCAATAATTACATCCTCTACCACGAGTAACCACAGTCTGCAATTTTAATACGATAAATAATACGTAATCTAGCTATGCGACGATCATACTTCGTCTGGGTGTGTAAAGTGCTTTGCTAGTTTATATTTTTATGCACGAGCAGAGAGCAATTCATAATTTTGTATTAAAATCTCTGCACGATTTTATATTAAAATTACGTAACTGTTACAAATGAGCATTTCAACTCAAGTATAGTAACATTTTTGCATAAAAGATGTTTAAATATTTAATTTTTTATTATTAATTTTTATTAATTATTATTAATTTTTAATTATTATTCTGTAAAAGCTCATGTCACTGCAGTTATCAGGTATTTAAATATTTTAAATGATATATACATTCAAAGAACATCTTCAGCCAGAATAGGGGCTGTCAATAAAATTATCTAGGTCCATCGTATTACTTATTAAAAAGTTTTAATGGAGGAAAAATAAATCTTATATGTTTATAAATGCGATAGAGCACGTATTATAATTAATACATTCTGTATACGCGAATAGGCATCAAGTAGTTCATTTACCAAGCGATAGCCCGTGTCTAATCATGTACTTGTGATACGCACGATACTTGTACGTGTGTGTATTACCAACAGAAAGATCTCTCAAATAAAAATACAAAAATATAAAACAATTATGTAAGATTACGAATACAGCCTTATTTTACGTAGCTCTTTGCGAAAAGTCGTGGCATTCACGGTTGTAGTTACCTTTGAGCTTTTTCTTAGGCACTGAAACAAGAGGAGCATCTGATAGCGTGTGTTTAGAATATTCATCGGCAAAAATTAGAGGGAGGTAATTTTCAGCGTCATTCTTTTCTTTTCCTCTCGATACGAAAGATAAATCAAGCATGAACCCACAAAGTGTTAACAAATACGTCGATGAACGTGAAAATACGCTAACGTGCCATTAAATGGAGAGAAATTTTAGAACGAGAGAAAAGGCGGGCCAAAATCTCGCATCAACGATTTCCTTCGTACTATACAATTTTTAAAAATATATTACAATGCTTTCATATTCTCCAGGCACGAAATTTAATCCTTAGCTAATTTTATGGCTTGCAGAAGTGTAATGCTGACCATAATCCAATAATTTAAATTTTCTTAAATTTAATTTTTTTCCAAATTTCATTGAATTTGCTTTTTAATTGCTTCAGAGGAAATCGTTGTTTGATATAACATAGGTTCTGACTACTAAGAAATCGTGTAAACCCTTACTACTTGAACTTGGTCTCGATTTCACAAGTTCGTTCGAATATTCTGAAGAAGAATCGTCAACTCGAAATGTAAAAGGAGTGAACAAGAAGAAGAGAATACTCGGCACAACTGGACATCAAGTTGGCCAAATACAACTCACCATCGTCCTGGTCGTCCTCGCCCTCCTCCTCCTCCGTGTCGGTGCTCTTGCTCTTGCCGAGATTCTTCAGCTTCTTCTTCTTTGCCGCTGCTCTTCTTCTTGCTGCGCAAAACAAAAAAGTTGATTACGCGAGCCTTCTTTAAACATTACGGCCAAATTACTCTTTTATTGAATTATCAAAAATATGTAAATTTCATATTTGATCGAAAAGCGATAATTATGAAAGAATTGTATTTGCGGTAATTAGATATTGCGATGTTTTTTCATTTTGTAATGTAACAACATGCGTATTATTAAATTACTTATATTTCTTCAATTTGAATAAAATCGCACCTAAATACAAATTTTTTGTAGATCATGGCAACTTTCAGAATTCCATAAAATGTCGCTATTTAAAATGTACATGTAACATATGCGATATATGTATCGCCAGAGAAAAAAAGGTGGCTTATTACACGTAGAAAGCAAAAATTAAATCAATAGTCGCGAATACTATTAAATCAGTTATTAATAAAATTAATTAAAATTACGAAACATGGGATGCCTTGTCTAAGAATACAACATCCAATGCATTTCTAGCAAAGAAAAAAATTGAAATCCATTTGATTGCGTCAAAAGAAATGCGAGTGAAAGTGCACTCTGAACACTCAGAGCATTCTGTATAAATATGTACGAGCACGTTTCGGAAATACAGCTCGCTTCGCAAATCTTTTCTATCTTTATGGAAGTGAATATTCATGATATACGTTGCGTTATATGAACCTTCTAATATGTGCATTCTCTGCTCTTCCGTGGTCCTCTCTTCGGCGAGTATCACCTCCTCTGAAAAGTAAACACGTATTAGCACAGTAATTGATACATGAATTATTATATTTTTATATACGAAGAAGCGACTCGTAGACAATTTAGCGTACGCAGTGAGCTGTAATTTTTGCAGGTACACCGTTTATATAAAATAAATGAATTAAAATAGATCGATAAGGGAATACGCACGTTTGAGAGATTAATATCTGATCTTCGAAATCACAGAAATTGAAGAGTTTCATTTAGTGTAAAAATATACACTATATTTATTGCATAATTATTTTTTTCTGTAAGTTCTCAGTCTTATATTCTTGAGGCATTATTTTATATACGATGCTCCGTTACTAGCTTTATAATACTTGCTTCTTTGAAAACTGCGAGGTTTTCTCAGTTTTCGTGAAACGGTTCCCTGTTCAATCCTTTTTAATTCACGTGTTTCTTCTACGGCAATTGATCTAACCTGCTTTGCAGATCCAATTGAGGTAACAATTCAGTTCGCGCTCAAGCTGCTGCTGTCTTCGCAACTTCAGGAAGGACTGCCGGTTCTCCACCTTTTCTCTCTCCTTCGCAAACTCTCTACAAGCGTGATACAAGATGACATGGTAGCTTACTCAGGAGCATAAAGGCTAAATTTAGCGGAGGATTTGCTGGCGTTCCGACGTTAAATGTTCTAGCGCGATACTGCCTTGTTTAATAAGTCAACAATATTTAAGGAGAATGCAGTTGGAAGTATTTAAAAAAAAGCAATTTTTTCTTTTTACGAGATACTCTCGTAGATTTCTTCAAACTAACTTACATCATGAGGGAGCCATATGCCATACGCGGGATTATGACGAACTTATTATTATTAACTACTCTCTTGCGTTAGATATGTTAGATACGTTACTTTCTCTTAATCAAATATTTAAAATATCTAGCATAAAATATTTGATTTACTTTGTATTTCTGGCCACGGCTAGTAGTGCTAAACACGCTAAAAGAATACGGTTTATTGTATATAAATGTTAGGCAACGTCTACTAATTGAAGACCTGCTTGAGTGATCCATTTTAAGTAGGAACTGAACGCAGTGGTGAAGAGTCGTTTACTCTTCGCTTTCCGATAAGCCGCCCGCCGTTCGACGCGCGTTCTTTCATTAGAAAACTCCCTGACGAGGAAAGAAAATCATTCTGAAGTAATGGACCTCGCGATCTTGCCGAATTGGAGACGCGATTGTCGCTCCAGAAATTGTCTCTGGGCGGAAGGACCGCGGAATGCTGTCAGGATGGACATACTCACCCGCTCAAGACACCAAGAACTAAGTTCAGCATGAAGAATGATCCGAGGACGATCAACGGTATAAAGTAAATCCAATTGTACGCGCTGCCAAGAGCGTCATTTGTCTGCAAATTCGATCAAAATCGATATAAAAAAAATAATGTTACGTATATACATATGCACCGGTTATACAATCGAAGGTATATTAATTAACGGCAAAAAAACGTTATATGCGACACAGAGGTATTGGTACTGTAATCTCGCTGCGCCAAACACGATGTGATAAATGTGATCGTCCGAGTGTGAGGGCTCGAATTTATTTATCGTTATTCGATAGTATCCATTTCTCTTCACAAAGAAAAATTTTATCCAACGTAAAGGAACTATTTGATCTACAAAAATATCGCAGATTGGAAATCCGCCGATCACATTTACGCAAGACAACATCGGCTTTATGAAACCTCAGTTCTGGGATAACCCGTGGAAAAAGAATAGAACGAGAAAAACATGCCATATTTTTTTAACTGACCTGAGACTACTCGCTACATCCCTCTACTCGCTACTCGCTATCTCGAAAAAAAAACCTACAGATTTTCAGATACTTAACATGTCGACTGCCATGGTAATCATCCGTGACCAGTGCTACCGAAAATTTTTAAAACGCCTATAGGTATAAAACTACTATAAAATGTTGCTATACTATAAAATAACCATAAATTGATAATAATATTAAATAAAAAGTCCGATGTGTTCAACGTACTATTCATAAAGATATAGCCTTATTTAATCATATTACACAATATTTTATCACTATATGCTTATACCAATGAGAATTCTCTTGTAACACGGCAAGACATACAAAATTCATTGGGCAGGCAACGTGTTAAATTAAGGTATGTTGAAATTCAAAAACTATACTAGATTTGTTCTTATAGAAAATCTCCAAGTAGTTTGGAAACATGGCATTTTCTTCCGACTGACGTTTTACCGCGGGCCACCCGATTAAAAATTGACAAGGCAATCGAAGACTTTTTCAAGATTTCAGTAAAGAATGGTTAGTGATCTTGTTACAGTCGGTGGAGCTACGTGGTAGGATTTCGAGGTAATTTGTTGCTTAGAGTGAAATATAGGAATAGAATATTTTGAAATTCTCCGTAATCCATCGATTGAACATTAACCCTTTCGTGATCAGCGAAAGAAATGTGTCCTACTGATAATTCTTCTTCTTTACAAGTATGTTACGCATTTAGCTTATATTCTAACACTAAAAGACTAAAAACTTTTACTTAGTTCTATTTCTAAGAGAGCTAAAAGAATTTAACGAATGTTTCTGTCACGAAAGGGTCAAGTACAATAAGAGGTACAATTAACATCGAATATTGAAACATCGAAAAAGAGGACTGGAACTGACAATGTTATACTGAGCAAGGTGAACATATACGTCAGTGTTAGCTGTTTCCGCAAGGCATTCTTTAACCCGAAAGCTGACAAATTCGGCTAAAGCCGACCACAGGAAAGAGGTGAACATATATAAGAAGTGAAAATTGATCAACAATCAATTGCAAAAGAGGAAGAAACACTTAAAAGCGGATGAAAGGGAGTACACGTATCAATATAGTTCGGTATAATGTGATAATATCTTCTCTCTTCTAAGAGGATGAATTGACAAGGGAAGGAATTATAATTTAGAACAAAAATGCAATACTCAAATTGTGAAGCGGTTGATAAAGGATTGACGAAACTGGGCAACAACATTCTAGGGAACACAGAGATTTGGGAATGTTCGCTATCGTATCTTTCGTGTAACGAACGATACTGCTTTTAGGACAAATTCGTGCGCGAAGAGGGCGAGATTTTAGTAGAGAGAAGGAAGAAAGAACGAGCGAGAAAAAGAGAGAGGCAGAGAAAGAGAGAGGTACGATAACAGATAGAAAGAGAACGAGAAAAAAGAATTTTTTAACACTGAAGAACATATCTCTTGCTTTACCCAGTACAATATGGCAGTCCAGCCCTCCATAGTGATACACTGGAAGACAGTGAGCATGGCGAATCCGATGTTATCGAAGCTGGTGATGCCCGAGTTTGGTCCCTCCCAGCGATCCATGCACATCGAGATGTTGGCGTCGCACACGTGGGCCCCGGGCGGGGCAATAATTTTGTTGTCTGTGTTACACGGGTTCGGCATCTCGCCTTCCTTTATGATTTCATCTGCAATATATATCCATTGTAAGATCTCGGATACATTAACGCTAGGGGGCTCTGAGGAGCCCAAAGATTCGAACACATACTTTCTAAATAATTATGAACACAAATAATATTTTCATACACTTCAAAGTTTTCGCAAATCTTTCTTTCAATCCTTTATGTAATAAATAAAAAACATATAAAATAAAGAAGTAATATTATAAGCAGTAGTGTTCGACGAAAATTTCTAAAGGGTCGGCTGAGCCTTCCAATACACTCACTGATGTTCTCTATACTGTAACACGTTTTATGCAGGGTTCCCGAATAAAACTCGAGGCCGATGATGGCAAATATCACGATGGCGAAGAGTACCAGCAAACCGATCTGCAGAAGCGGCGCCATCGCCTTAATGATAGACTTGAGCACCACCTGAAGACCTGTTCACAAAAAAATTGCCGAGAAGTAATTAGGCCCAACCACTGTTCCTACGGGATCGATGTGGAATTCTATGCTCGGTACAACTTCCGTGCATTGTTATCGCTGGTCGTTGCCCGAGAAATTGCACGCGATTTTTCACATTAACGTAAGATTACTATTTGTGAAAGTCACAAGATCAGCCTCTACTAAAAAATAAAATAATACTTTGCCTGTGCTTTCACAGCAGTTGTAAATTACGATTTATAAACTGATTTAAAAATTATATATACGATTTATTCGTACGATAGCATAATTTAAAAAAGTTACTTATAACTTTATAATATTCTCATAAAAATTTAAATTTCATAATGACTCAAGATTAGTTCAGAATCAACTTTAAAAAGATGTGTGCATTTGATGCCACTCGAAATGATCCTGTGTCTAAGGATTAGGATACCTCCGCCGCATCTAAATACAACATCGAGCGCTCAGTAGTATCTATCTGGGCAATACTACTAACATAAAACGAACAATCGATCTAATTCGGCAAAAAGCATCCTACGGGCGATAGATAAATATATTTGCGATCAAATGTGTCTAACTCTGATCTACTTGACTTCATATATCTGTTAATTCACTCCTCGTTAAATCTATATAGCCACTATTCGAGAAATAAGTATTCTCAATGGCGGATCGTATTCGATCTTCGAGGTACCCAAATCTCAGACACGACGAAGTTTCGAGTCGTAAGCATCCATTATTCAAGCATCCATTATCAAGTAAATTTTCTCGAGCAACGAAATCGCACGTTTAGCGCCAAATGTGATCATCTGAGAGAGATTTTTCACATCTCACATTTAAAACATCTCACATTTTCCTGATATTTTTATTATTCAAACGTGCGCACATAATAGCAGTCGAATATACAAAGTAAAACGTTCAGCGCTAAATGTGCTTCTAGCCCGCGCTCACACCTTTATCTAGCACCGTATAATATATAATTTAATGATCGAGTGCAATTATCGTAAAGGAAGGTAAGCTTCATTTAGATAACAAACTTTAAAACACAACTTTTGATGCTAGATTTAAGGGATGAACGCGAGCATTTATTTCCCTATTTTTGACGGTCTTGCAGGATCTCATTTACAACGGGGCTTTCCCGGCAACGCGAGACTTGTTTGGTTTTCCTCGAGCCGAGCAGCCTCGAGTCCCAAAAATTTGATCGCTTTCCAATCTGTACTGGTGCGCTACTCACTCGGTATGCCGGAGACAAGTTTGAGCGGTCGCAACACGCGTATCGCACGCAACGTGCGCAGATCCATATCCAGGTGTATGCCTTGCGAGAACGCCGTGACGATCCTGCCCCAAAAACACACACACCCCGCCACACTTTACTACTTACTACTCTATTACACTAATACTCACGCTACTCTTAAGTACTTATACTACGTCCACTAGATGGTTAACTAGCGTTCTCTCTAGCCTAGCCCGGGTAAATAATGCTATCGGGACGATCGGATGGAATTTTCGTATGATTACTTGTGGAAGATCAAAGAACTCTGATGAATTAAACCTCGAGAAAGCAAAATGGATATAAATAGCTATCTATGACAGAATCTCTGTCCGTGGTGAATCTCAAATGGACCTTATAATTTAACAAAAAAATCCAATATTTAATTTAAAAAATATCAAGATTTAAAAGAGATTTAATAAAAGGAGACTTTTTTATTTCTGTATTGTGGTTAAGCAAACATCTAATCCATATTTTTCCGAACTTCCTATATTCCTTGATATATAAATGTCAATTAAAAAGAAATTATATAACCTGCGACTTTATTTATCTATTTTAATACGATATTTTTAAAAAAATATTATTAAAATATTTCGGTGTACAATAACAATTTTAAATTATAAAAACAATTAATAACATTGTAAATTGTTGATTTTTAAAACATTATACCTGAAAGAATATATTTTTCTCTATTTTATCAAATTTAATATTATGCTAGAAAATAAATCTGACAGGATAGGGTAATATTCTACTAAAAAGGGCGCAAAGGAATAGAATCGATGTGTAGGTGTGTAAACGTATCTATATGTACGTACGTACACTCTCTAGACTATGTAAAATACTGTATATCTATTAGGTCTAGAAGAATGTGAAACGCTGGGACGAGCTAGTGATAGTAGCTATAATCACACGTAAACTCGCGGCGCTAGTTTCTCGAAGATATCGGATTGCCGTGCGGTCATCGACCGCCACTTATCTATTTCTGACTCTCGCCAATAGCAGAAGCTCTTCGAAAAGATCCGCCTCAATCTAGAAGAGATATTATATAGAAGTCTTTTCCACACTGCTAGACAAGAAATTTGAAGCTCTAAAACTCTATATTTTTTTCATTATATTCTATTCTGACATACCAAACATTCTCGATTTAATAAACTCCAGAGAAATTTCAACCCTCGGACGGACGCGGTATCTCACAGATACACATTCGGAGTTATAATGGGTGCTGTAATGGAGAGACTGGTGGTGGAGGAAATCCGTCAGGAAGCTCTAAAGTTAGTTTCAAGTAAAAAACATAAAATCTTATTGTTATTAGACAAATTATTAATAGAATGTATCGTTGAGATACACGCGCCTGTTTACGTAACTTTTTTACCGCGCCCAACAGAGGGTTAAATTTTAAATACCACAAAAAGAGACAGTAAGTGCTGTATGTTAATTAATGTAATTAATTCTTTTTCCTTTAGTTTCGTTTTTTTTACCAAATTTGGGAAAAAATAATTTAATTCTATATAAAAAATGTCTATTAAATCTAATAATAAAACTATCATCTCTTAAATATCCTTACTATAAAAATAATCGAATCGGAGTGTTTCAGCAACTTTTAATGTTAAATTCTTGCTAATTTTGAAGATAGAATTGAAGAAAGAAATTTATTTCAATTTTGAAAATGGATTGCATAAATAAAGATTTAACAAATTATTAAAAAATGGATATAACTAAATATCTAAGGCTTTAATTACAATTTTACTGCGAATCCTTCTCCATTAAAATGACAATTGAATCCTGTGCTACAAACGGTAAATGGGAAACCTCCATTGTTAATAAAGCTAAATGACGAAAATTGTCCATTGAAAAACTGACTAGCTTGTAATAAAATCGGTGGAAGCGAAAAGAGCTAATCCTAGTAATGGAAATTGGGAGAAAGTGATTATCTTCTAGAATTATGGGTATTCGTAAAGCAACAATTCGATCTGCCGTGACTTTCTAAGGGAATGGATTTTAACAAGTAATGACTCGCTGTTGCACACGTTATCTGCTCTAGGACACGTATCCATTTAACAATGTATAGTCGGCTCTATTATTTAGCGCAACTGCAGCTAAAGATAGCTAATCGCTAAATATAGGCATCACTCTGTGGGTCATCACATCTGTGTGCGTATGTGTGTTTTCTCTTTTTTCATCTCTGTCCACTTGTTCGTGAGTGCGCATCCTTGGCGTACGGAATTGGAGAAGAGATCCCCAAATCGTTATCGCTTTGTTCCGAAAAGAAAGCATATTTTCGAAATACCAGCTATTGATTAGTAAATAGATTTCTTCCTATACAGACACGATTCAAATTACGTCCTAACACTTAGAGGGAATAATGGTTAAATCTTAAATTGACTAACAGTGCTTAAACTGCTCTCTACGTGTTCATTTTTCTACGCATACAAAACGAATCAGAATTATTATAAATGTCTAGGAAATATAAGAAAAACTAGCATGTTACTGCATTTATTTTATATTGTTGCAAAAAAACATAACTATGCAACAGTTATCTTCATCACATTTAGTGATTGTTATCGTTATCACTTTTCGAAAATAATTCTTTCTATCACATCTGTCAGCAAAAATTTAATTCAAGAAATTTAATATTTTACAAAAAATAATTTATATGTCGTAAAAACTTAATTATTATATATATAGATAATACATATACATATATATAAATAATATATATTTACAATTTACATATATATATGTAAATTTAACATTTTCTCAAAAAATTTATTAATGTAAATGGTGTACTTATGTGTAACTGTACATTTTTGAAATTTGAAGTGTACATGTATAAAATTGCATAAATCTAAATTGATCATAAAATCTAATCGCTAGTTCACGCAAGTCTTCTAGGAAGAAAGTAGAATATATATCTAGACGAGATACTCAGAAACACAACGTAGATACACAGAGAGAGAGATCATGTATAAATAATGATAATATATATAAATTATATATTATCCAACAAATATCGATCATCAACTGAGCTAGCTTTATCCATCACCTACTCTAACTTTGTCAACTGATCTAAGACACCCATAGCCTCTAAGCGAAGGTTAATAAAAACGTACGTTGTTATATTACGCAATTAGAAGACTAACGCAGGAGGCTAGAAGGACGGGAACTAATAATGTATAAATATATAGACAAGTTCAAGTCGATGCTGCTCTCGCTTGCCAGAACTAGACGTCGCGCCAGGTATAACTAAAGCAGCGGAATCGGCCGAAACTGAAGGGATCGAGCTAAGTTTCGGCGCCAGAGAGACATTAAAACTATGTTTGTAACTATTGAGAACCGCACACAGATTGCCAGGAGACACAACGTAGAAGGATAGGGGGTCGAAAGGGGAATGGGGAGCTGATCATTTGCTGCTCGACTGTTAGCTCGACTTGTTACTGGCAGGAATTCTTTCTTTGGGTGTTTAGTCGCTGCTGTTCTTTCGCAGAACTCTGACTGACTCACTTGGAATTTTCGAAACCAGCTTTAGCGGTCTGAGGACCCTGAAGGAACGTAGCATACGCAGGTCGACGTCCACGTTTGTTTCGGCGAACACGGTCATCGACCTAATCCAAGGATCACTCTAGAATCTATCTGACCAATGGGTATGGCGATCGGCGTGTTTCCTTAATTCCTACGGCTGGAGAAACCAGTTTCCGAACTACGTTGCCAGTGAAAATTTTCCGAAAGATTACGTGATAACGACATCACCACTATCAAAAGTACATTTGATCAAACAGTGCTTATATATCAGTTTTTAATAAATTAGTTATTATATAAAATCGTGTATGCCGTTAATTTCTATTGTAATAATACATCAATTTTTAGAGAAAAAAGTAAAATATCTTTCGTTACTTTCCTTTATCACGTAGATTTCAAAATATGTCACAATTCTGTTGTTATGTACAAGTTACTAATTATGCCTGCAAGACATAAAGTGTCTCATTTGGTAATGTTAGTCAAACTGATTTCTCCAACATCTTGTTTCCTCATAAGGATGTAATTAGGGAAAGAGGTTTATTTTGTCGCTCGCTTCAGCCGCAAATTAATTAATGGGTGAATCAATGTCTCTCTTGAGTAATCAATATTAATAATCTGTCCTATATTTATGTGAGTAATGTAAATGTATAAAGGAGAATGCAACAATATGCTGAGTTTAAACAAAAAAATTGTTTACTCTTTCATGTAAACATCGCGATGGTAATATTATTTCATGGAATTTTAAATAATCAATGAAAAAATTGACAATCTCAGAAGGCCTTTTTTCTCCAAGAACATGTGAAATGTGTGAAGATTGCTGATAGAAGATTTGGAAAGAAATCGGGAATAGAGAGAGAAAAAACGGAAATGGACGAAGAGAGAGATTTTACTAACAAGTAAGTGTTTGACTCTCACCCGGTCACCACGACGAAGAAGTCCATGATGTTCCAGATGTTGCGCAGGTAGGAGCCGCGGTGGAGGACGAAGCCTAGGGCGAGGATCTTGAGGCTCGCCTCGACGCAGAAGATCCCGAGGAAATAGATCTCCGTGGCCTCGAGCTTCTGTGCGAGTATGGTCTTGTCCTGCTTCGGCAGGTGCTCCTCGAGGGCGAGGACCACGCAATTGGCGATGATGGTGAGCAGGACGGCGTACTCGAAGGGCGGCCACTCGATGATGAACTTCGTGTGCTTCCGTATGCAATTATCCTCCGAAAGGAGGAACAACGATGTGGTGCCCTTGCCGCCTCCCCCACCGCCACCCGCCCCTCCACTCTGATCCCGGCCTGGCGCCATGTCCACCAGACCAGGTACCTGAAAGCGCCGGTGTTCTGCTTAGAAAACCTGATTGCACTCCGATAAATATGATGGACTTTCAATAGCGAGCTAATAAGTACAAAATGAACTGGGATTTTAAAAAGTGATGTATAATTTAATTTATTCACGTATGCTCAAAGCGTTTCTTAATCGCTTTAAGTCTTATCGCTAATAATACCTATCGTTACATACGTTTCTAGCGATTCACATTTGCGTTATATTTTCGAGGTTTTGAAATATGTCTCGAGTTCGTGTCAAATTCTAAATTCGACCAAAGCCATCGAAATAAATTGTTCTCCAAGCAACTTCCAAGCAACAAATGATGAGGAAATTGCTCGGGAGAGAAATTGCACAACTGCAGAGATGTAGATGATTGATACTCCGGTGATTCTGAAGTTGTCACGGACTGCAGAATTTAGACGAATGATCACGGCATTTGCTATCCTCGTATCGAGGATAACAGAGACAAAGGCATCGGCGGCTGTCACCTTACCTCCCCTCCGAAGCTAGTCCAGTCACCGAGACCACTCCTCAATCCGGCCAACCTCGACCTTCTCCCGTAATACTGACTCGCGTATCCAGGGTCCCTTTGTGCCGCCTCTTGCGCTGCTGCCAACCTGGAAACGATAGAGGGATGAAAGAGGTCAGTGGCTTATTGCACATCCGAGCAATCCCCCGATCGGGGTTACTTGCACGATATCCGTCAAATAACGATATCGTGAACCGTACCATAACTTCTACAAGTGAAACAATCTTCTACAGGTCGGTTCTATGTTGGACGAGAATAATCTAATGACGCTTTAATCCGAGGAGAATGAAAAGCAATCTGCGGTTTATCAATAAGCCAACTATGATTTATAATGGATTGATAAGTGCGAAACAAATCAGATTTGTTGACACATGCATAATCTTTGCTAATAAAAATATTTAATAAGCCGACAAGCTCGTTAAAATGTCATAATTGCAAGGTGCAACTTAACATAACAGTCAGCAGGATAAGCAAGATCATCAGTAAATGGTATGTGACGCAATAATGTTTTAATGGTTAAATAAAGACTTTGACTAAAAAATTCTTAAAAGAAAAATTATAACATTTATTGTCTCTTCAAGAATAGCATAAATTATATACTGAAAAGTCGTTCTCGCCTATTTATAGTTAAACATCATCTAATTGTCAGTCTGTATTAAACAAATCTCGAAATTAAACGTTTATTTTTACGTTTGGCGCTGATATGCAATGTAAAGGCATAGCTATAAATTTATCGTATGTATCATTATATTGCACATAAATGTTATTTACTAAAATATCATTTTCTTAATTTAATGAAGCTTTGAGAGATGTATTTTAGCAAGACTCTCGAAATTTTCTTTTCAAGATGCATAGCGTATTCACCAGTCACCAAAAATGCACAAAGTGTGCAGAGAATTTCGACAGAATTATTCAGGTGGGTGCCAGATCCCGGACGATGGCTCAGTGGGATTGCATGAAACAGCTCGTTAATGGCGGACGGAGGTGCATAATGCGGTGGCTCCGGCTTCAATTAAGTGCATTAGCCGAGACTTTTGCGACAGGCGCCCCGTATGCATCCCGGTGGCTCCTCTCCACGCGCGACAGAGGGAGAGAGAGAAAGAGAGAGAGAGAGAGACGGAGGGTGGGTGAGTGAGTGAGTGGCAATCAAGGCACACGGTAATGCAATAATTCATGGCAAGAATCTCCCGCCGTTGCATCCGCGCTCTCGTATAATGTGCCAAATGCATCGGTACACGTAAATAGTGTCGATGACGAAATTTCCGCGCTTGTAAAATTGTGTTCGATCCAAAGAGAGTAAGGAGACCGATCTATTATCTCCGTGATAAACATTCCTCGTTGAAGCCATATGTGAGTCCTAATTTTGACGCGAGCACTTCATTTTAAGACAGATCCGATTAACATTTAAACTTCGTTAATATATTATGTATCGTTAATTTTATATTTCAGGTTTTATTTTATATATTTTAAATACGATATTTCAATTATAATTAGCTTTAATTGATTTAAATTTTTTAGTTTTGTTAAAAGAAATTGATTTTACTGACAAGTAACACTACCCAAATGTTAATAACCGATTGTCTTGAAACTTGGTATACAAATTCTATATCGAAAAACATTTGACGCGTATTTTTTTATATCGGCTGAAAAAGCTATTTAAGAGTAAGAACAACCCTTGCAATATATACATTACGTGAGGGTAAATTAGAGTATATCCCTTTGCGGCATACATTTTTCAACATTAATCAAAGACGAATGTACTTTTAGGGGTTTTTGAGGTCGCTGATTACGAAACCAAAGTCAGATTTTGAAAATTCAAAATTTACCCTCACGTAATGTATATATTGCAAGGGTTGTTCTTACCCTTAAAAAGCTTTTTCAGCCGATATAAAAAAATACGTGTCAAATGTTTTTCGATATAGAATATGTATACCAAGTTTCAAGACAATCGGTTATTAACACTTGGGTAGTGTTACTTGTGAGCTTGTTGATTGACCCTAATTTGGCTAAAATATATAGGACATTTCTACTTTTAACTTTTATATTTTTTATAATGATATTCTGTCAGAAAAATTTCAGATTTTCGAAAATTTTCGAAAACTTCATATACATATATATTAAAAACGTAAATACTAATAAAGCTTAAATAACGCGAATAACGTGAATAAAACGAACCTAAGTCGGCATAATTTTCTAATCGAATATTAGTGACGTAATTTAGTGAACGCTACAGATTCACTCATGTTCTAAAAAAAGCTTGATGCTGAATTTGCACAACGCGGAGAGGAGTCTATTCTCGATCGATCGTAGCTGAATTTGGGATGTTCCACGAAAACCTGTGAAGAATGCTCGAGATCGTTTTGGAAAAGTCGATATCTGTTCCAATCTTTCTCTAACAAATACAGTCGTAAAATATCGTGTTAAAAATAAATTTCTTCGCAGAGGATTTATTTGATATCATACATAAAGCGAATTTGAACGAAAATCCAACACTTCAATAAATAATAATAGTTCATGTAATAAGTGATCAAACGCGTTTCTTCCTTCCACGTAATTATTTTTACATTAATTTTACATTAATTTTAAATAAATTATATCAGAATTTCGAGCATACATTATTAAAATAAAGATTTTGATTATTGAGAAAAAGGCTTGGTTATAATAATCCAGACTTGGTTAATGTTACCAAGCACCTTGGTGAAATAGTTTCAACTAAACGTATAGGTGATTATGACAAAATAATTTGGTAAATGTTAACAAATAATACTAGCAATACTTGATATGATTTGGTTAATATTGGCAAAGTTTGATAATTATTACTAAGTAATGATAAATGTAACCAAACGATGAGGTAAGTATAAACTGATAGTTTATTAGTAATTGTCAAATGGTTTAGAAAATATTATCAAACTACGTCTGATAATTATAACAAAATGAATTGGTAAATATAAACAAATTGTTTGTTAATACACTGAGAAAAAAATCCACGTTTTTTCCAATTAAAATCTGATTATATTTTAGGTGCCATTGCAAATCCAAGCTATGATATTATTATATTTTCTTAATTCATAGAACTTATTTTTTGTTCTGCTGGCGGAGATGTTCGCAGTAGTTCGATGACTCTCCATACAATCCGTTCCCTATGACGGAATCAAAAATTCTAATATTGATAGTGCCTGACAGTGGCTGATGAGGCTCGCGCCGCGCGGCCTTTTATTTCGCGCGCTGCTAGATCTTGCTTACGACTTACGAGAGAGTCGCAGTCCCGCGGGCCGCCTAGCGGCAGTATTCAGTACAAGGTAACTCACGGATATAGCTTTCGTAAAGAATGATGTGATTGTTTAGTAATACTTACTAAATAATCAAATTGCTTACTAAATAATTTAGTAACTGTCAATAATCCAATCAGATAAGTCTTTTTAAGATAATTTTGTATTAATTATCAAACTGTTCGTTAATTATCATTAAACTTTTTGATAATAAGTACTACATAATTTAGTTGGCTCAACTAAACGCAAAATTTAAAATGTTTATAATTATTACAAAATGTTTTGTTATTATTGTTATAATCGGTAATAATAATCAAATATTTCAAAAAAATATTACTAAATGCATCTCACAAGTTTACTAAGAATTTTTTTTTCAGTGTGGGCATGTTTACTCCAAGTTAATAAAAGCGTCTACGGAGAAAGCTTTTTTTTCGATGTCGCTCAGAAGCAGCCTGTGCATAAGATACGGTAACAGATAAAGTTTTGCGATTTGTCGCGTAACCACGACACTCCATTTAGCCGCACGGAAAACGACTCGGAGGAAAAAGTTTCGCGCGCCAAGATCGTCCGATTTCGTGTATCCGGGGAATCGAATAGAGGCGGATAGCGAGCGAGGAGAGTAGCGCCTGCCAATTTTATCACACACTTCTACCGCTCCTTTTTTTCCGGTTTTACGACCCTTCTCCTTTTCTTCAGCCGTCTTCAACCGGCGACCGACAGAGCGGCGCCGGCGGAATAAGAGAACTCGCAAAAAATAATTATAACGCCAGCCGCAATGGGATCGTCTAGCTTGAAAATAAGAGGACTCGTTTCGGAAACAGTTTTGAATGAAACACCCAAGAAGTCAGACGCGTCGTTATATTGGAATCTCATGATTTATCACTTGTTGCTGAACATCTGAATCAATTTTGCATCCTCAATTAAGAATATTGATTGAATTAAATACATCTAAATTATTGGAAAAGTACTATCTCCAAATACGATTTTAGTGTTAATTGTTTATCACTCCAAAAATAATTTATTTTGACTCTTAGGAAGCTATTAATTTGTTAGATATAATTTAAAAGTTATGGGTGTCTCTTTTTTCCATATCCAGGAATAAATTGGATACGAGAAAATTTGTATAAAATATCGAAAAAATGGACATAACAGCCCGCAATTGTTTCTCGTGTGCCTGCCCATGTCTCGGCCTAACATCGCTGAATTATTGAGAATAGAACAGGAATAATTGATCCAGTTTGTTCTGTAACGGCGGGATCAATACTACTCTCGAAAATGAACCACCGACTCGTCCGTGTGTGTGTCCGTTTTACAAGGACGCACGCTGTGAAGTAGAGCAATATACGTAATGGAAGAATTCAATTGCGATCATACAGATTGTTACATCAGCAACAGGTATAATTCTTCGGCGATTAGTCGGGTTTAAGTTGATCATTAATGGAATAGCGAAACACATCCTCCCCCATTCAAAAAATTAGACCGACTTTATTGATCATCCGTGATCATTTTGCAATCTCTAATCTTATAGAATTTATATAAATAAAACTGTTTTATACTTATAATTATACTTATTAATATACTATTATAATTTAATAATAATAAATAAATATAATAAATAATATAATAAATTATATTTATAAATAAATATAATTATTATACACTTATTAATTATAATTATACTTATAATCTTTCTTTCTCAACGGATTCTATAGCGCGAATCTTTAATGTCAAAATAAAGTTTAGGTTTTATCTCTTCTACATATTTCTACATATTAATTTACAAAATATATCTCTTATGGACGCACGATATAATTGACATTCAAGTTTGCCACGATATCGGAATGTAAAGAACTTGACACAGCCATAGTATTGCAATTGTTAGATTCCGATACAATATCCTCGGACGATGCTTGCTCGCGACCGCCGCGATAAAGCAGACGCAGGGGTTGGTCCTGCACTTGCAAGATGCGGATTGCCGCATACGGACGAGGACTCTCGCGAAGGTTAATCGCGATTTATGCAACAACGTTGTTGCAGCGCGTCTCTGCCGGAGTGCAGTTTTTTGCTGGTTAGCAAATAACGGTGAGACGCGAGTCGTGCCAAATGTTCGTGTTACCGGACGCCCCTGTTTTTCGTCGATAGTAATTAATACGTGCCGAGCGGAAGCTCGACCGAATTTTTTCCCCCGTTCATCTGTCCATTACTTCATAAATATTCAGTCGTGAATATTTCGAGACTGAAGAGAAGCCGCAATGTGTAGAGAATGTAGATATAAGAGTCACTTACACAAAAACGTTACCGAGTCCAACTTTGCAAAGTTTCGTGATCTTTATGAGAGATGAAATTTTAATTAATAACATTTTAATTGATAATAATAGTAATTAATAATATGTTCATTTTAAGGATCTTGGAAAATATTCCTATCTCTCTAAATACTATAATTTTGACATGATGACATTTAATATAGAAACAGGCATAAGACATACTTCGAAGGAACTATTTCAGGATAGCCTTCGGAGAAATGATGTAAGGCTTAACTCCTAACTATTTTTATCCCGTGACCCATGTGAAAGAAGGAAACAGCAAGATTTGCAGTCAAATAAAAAGAGATTATTTGGCAAAATGATGAATTTAGACGTTCCAGTTCTAAAGGTTAAACATTGTGTGTTTGAGGAAGAATATCGCCATAAGAAATCAGAAAAGCAAACTGAATAAAAACTATTTTAACCGGATAAAGACTGCTTGGTGCAATGGAGTTCGCAGGAAGGAGAAAGATCCTGACTCTTTCTAATTGAAGTAACGAGCACGAGCTACAAACGTAGTCAGTCGAGTATCTTAGGCAACTGGTATGAAAGAAAGGGTATTTGTTCCCTTAGAATATACCTGGAGCAAGATAAATTATTCTCAAAGAGTTTCGAGAGAGGATTTATGGAAGAATACTAATTCTATCTTGACCCTAGTTCGTCGGGGAGTGCGCAGAGTAAGAGCTTATCGATTTGTTATATTATTCGTCGGTAATCCACTTCGTTAATTATGCACATTTCTAATGAGAGGCGAATATCTTTAGCGAACGTCGGTATAGTAATATGAATTTATGCATAAAAGACAAGAGCAACGTCGACCTGAAATGGTAGATTGAACGAGAAATATGATTCTTTGCGTTGCAATTTAATTACAACTGTACTAGAAAAAATATCTGATCTTTTTTCTTACAGGTAGAGGTAGTTTTAAATATAAAATTACATTCGATAAATTAATGAGATAATGAGCTGTGATATCTTTCCTAATTCACACAATCTTACTATGCGATTATTCATTGATGTATTTACAATTCTATTTATCTACCCATTAGCAACATTGAGAAAGATGACATGTTAAATCTAACTTATTTCGTCGAGAGAGAATATCTGGTATTAACTGAAAGTATGGCAGATTGAAAACGCCAAACTTCGAATCGAGTGTACAATATTTATGTATAGGTGGCCAGCCGGCGGGCACCGACGAAAGAGAGGCGAAGGAACATTAAAAATAATTGACCTTCGATTCCGGATCGACGGGCAGGCAGCAAGCCGCGCCGTCGTCCATCGCGTCGCAAGGCTGTGCCATTATTTTTCCTTTTCGCGAGAGATGTAAACTCTTTCGAGTGTTATCGGTCCACGTGCGAGGCTGGCTCTCGCCACGCACAGATTCACAGACGCGCGTTTTGCGAAGAAGTCACTCGATCATTCTTGTGTGTATGTGTGTGTGAATGTTTGTATATACATTCGGCCGAAAAGCGATTCGATTCTGTCGTACGATACATGGAAAATATCAACCCCTTTCTGCTCTCGTTTTAACGTGACATAATCTTCAGTGATCGACTCAATCTCTTGGAGCGCACGTGCTTGCCCTTCGACTTATTCCGCATATAGGCGAGTAAACATCTTCCCCATAATGAATAATATTAAATTGTTACATTTAACCCCTCAGTACCCACACTGGATTAGCGTAACCCGGCCGATTTTCAAAGTTGTGGCATTTTTTCTAATCCCTTTTTACTGCAAAATATCTTTTGTGTTATGACTTTCTTGACTTTCTCACCCGAATATTCTTTTTTTCAGTCTTTAAACTATCGATTTAAAAAAAAATGAATTAAAATCGATGCATTACAACTCGAGATACAAACAAAAGAAAACGCGGGTTAGGAATACCCGAGTATGGGTAGATAGGGATTTTTTTGAAGTGTGGGTACTGAGGGTTAAGATGGATAATTTCGTCACAATCTAGTGCACAGAATGCACTTATAATAATCATTATCAACAGAGTAATTATTATACATTGCAATTTTTCTGTGATTAGGTCTGTTTGTTTTAGCTAAACTTTTTGTGTGCATAATTCATCTTTTCTCTTTTTCTCTCCAACGTAAAAAGAAAAAGGGGAAAGATGTGAGCCGTGCAGGAAGTTCAGCTAAAACGAACAGATCTATTGATTCGTGGGTTCTGATAAAATATCGTTGTTTTTCTGCACAACAGACTTCAACTTCAGTGGAAGATTTCCTAGGTTTTGTCTAATCAATTCAATCTATTTCATTCAATTCACATCTACCAAGTTGCGTCTGGCGCTTCGAGGAGGAAGAACGTTCCTTCCTTCCAAGTATTTTTGAAAATATCATGCAATAGCTTTGCTTGTTGTGTGTGTTCATTTGTTAATCAACTTCCTCTTTTGTGAAATTATTCCGACAGATTACTTCGAATTAATTCAATCCTAAATTGTTGCTGGCCGAATCGATCCCAGATTAGGAAACTGGAAGCTATTAAAAGAAAAGAATTAGAATTCACATTTACCACCTTTATGAAGCTTATATTGCATCCATTTGGAATAAATCGTTATTCAATTATTATCAATTTATTTATGGACGTGCAGACTCTCTGTTATTTCATTATTAAAAGAAATTGCATCTTCAGGAGTTCGCACAGATTTCTAAATCTGTCGTAACACCCAAATAATCGGTCTCATCTCGCGCCGTCTATTCATAACCACGTGCAAGCCATCTTGAATTATCGGATGCCATCGTGCAACCGCTAATAGTGGTATTCGATAACGCGCGAAACACTCGGATGACAGACTCATTGTCAGATTGCTCAATCGATTCAAGCGATACTGGCAAAACACCACGATTATAACCGTCGTTGACGATGGGTATGATGTGATCACCGTCAATGATTGCATCCGGATTCGGAACAGTGGGCACGTATAACCGCTGATCGAAGAAGATCTGATTTATTCCGGCCGAGTAGTCCACCGTCACAAGCCGTCGCTCTTCTCATTCAATCGAGCCAATTACCATACACATGTTTTTAGGGAGCGTCGTAAGCCTGCACGATCGTTACTCGAGAACCGGCTCCTGTCGCCGGCTCCCGGACGGCAACAGCCAAAAATTCTAGCTACGAATCCCATGATGACCGTCGCGGCGCCCAGCCGGCGTCGTCGCCGCCCCCACCCCGCAGCAGCGAGACCCGGGCATCCCCCGACACGCGGGGGAGGGTGGCGTCAGAACGAAGAGCGGCGTCAAGGGGAACGTTGCGGAGGGAAGCGGGCGTCCCCAGTGACGTCACGTCAGCGCCATTTCGTCCGGTGACGTCAACGACGACGACGACGACGATAACGACGAAGATGACTACCGTCTACGTAGCTATCTCTGGCCCTCCTCACCTTGTACTTGTATGGCGCACGTGTGACCGATGGTATGTGTGTCGTCGCATCGTGGGCGTTTGCGTTGCGGCTTCAGGAAGGTACATTGCCATCCGCACGTTCGCGAACGTGGGCAAATTAACCTTTCTCCCTTCTCCCGACACCTTGCGCGAAATAAGACACCGTCTATTTCCTCCTGTATCAATCTCGAGGATCGCATCGCTATAGGGTCCATTTTATCTTAGTTGCAATTGAAGCACTTGCCGGCAGGAGAGCAGATAACTCTACCTGTGCTCAAGAATAAGTCACAATCACGTCGCGTATATTTAGTCGCCAAGCTCTGTAATAATGCAAGAATCACACACTCACGCCTACAGAGAAAGAGAGAGAGAGAGAGAAAGATATTTCCTTGAAGAACGATACTTCATTATATTTCGAGTAAAGATTAGAATAGCTAAGACTGATTCTTGTCCAAGATAGTTTTCCAAAAAACAGCGTAAACATTTTATTTCTAATTTTATTTTACACATATCTTCTATGATTTTTTATAGTAAATATTTTTTTGCAGTAGTTCCTCATCGATAGAATAAGGAATTTATATATATCTTGAGTTTATTTTCTCACTGCAAGTGGAATGACAGAACTGTAGGGATTTTCGTTAAATATTCTATTTCAACTAACTCTCCCTGTAAGTACAAGATCGCGTTGACTGACCAAGAGACGGATCGGTGTTCTAATGGGTGAATTGTGTCGGATTGATTCTCCGGACTTGTAAGATTACAATACAAACTCCTCGCCTGGACAGATGACCTCTCTCGTGCATAAACTTTGCTGCGATCTGATTATGAATAGTGTAGCTTGTGTCCTGTGAATACGAATAAAATAACGATTCTTAGCGAAAGGTGCAAGCAAACGCACTTTATACTAAGGTAAAAACACGAAAGCAGCAGTCTCTCTATCTTCTGCATGATAAACGAATAAACTTTCGTAAATTATTTTCTCCCGAATAAAGTTTAATCATGTAGACTACCTGCTCCATTGATTTCTTTAGCTCCTGAACTTTAAGCACATGTCCATTAAAATTTACTTAAGAAAAAGATCTATTGAAAATTAAATGTAAATTAAGGTACTGCTCGCGGCAAAGACCATTTCGCGATAAATCTTCAAAGGATTTTGATATCCCATCATTTCGCGTTTTCTGAAAGAAGCCTGCGTTAAGCAGAGAATCATTAGTCTGGAAAATAGGCATATTTGCGAATTTATGAACGACACTGTACATGTACTCTTGAGCATGCAGATCGTGGTATATCGACAGAATGCTTCTGGGTTCGAATGCGTCTCGATCATGGTCACGATCGAGTGGCCATGGCGCACCGCGCTCGATTTGGCGTCCAATGATAAATACAACTCGCGAATGACGAACCAAATAAACCGGAGAGTATCCAGAAAGGTCAGCAAATGAGTGAATAAGTAAATGAGAAAAACATAGAGAAAGAGGGGGGAAAGAGAGAGAGAAAGAAAAGGTTCTGTATTACAAATTCTTTTATTCAAACTGATATCTAATTTGATAAAAAAAGTGATTGGTCTTTATCTGATATTTAACTCACTATTTTTTCCTCGTATTGTTTATTCCCAGTGATAATAGCGAGTTAGCGTAAAACGCAAATACTTAAAATTAATGTAAAAGTATCGCGAGATTATAACTATCATATAATTTCTTCCTTGAGCAAAGTAAGAAGTCGGTGTATTTAGAAATTAAGCGGTCGAGCCGTTAAGAAGTTATAACAAAACGTCAATTTCAATTAAAAGTCCCGCGCGGCATGGATTGAGCTACTTTGTCGACGATGCAAACGCAGAACGGCCGGAGATGTAAGCCGGTAATTGACGGGAATCAAGCCTGGAGGCAGGCGACTTCCAGGACGTGAAACGAAAGTTCTCCGAACGACGAATCCCATGAAAGGCCCGCCGAGGATATCCGTCCCGCAAAGTTGTAAGTGGGGCAAGTACGAGACGGCAAGTCGAGAATACAGCAGGATGACATCCACGACGGATTGCGCGAGAGCAGGGCGATAAATTATCCATCGTGAAAGAGAAGGGAAGGGGGGATGAGAGCGGCACGTGCGAGACACTTGCGAATCGCGTCTTATCTCATCTCGCCGGTATATTCACCCCTCGAGCGAGAATACATGCGCGGACGTCCTTTTTTCTCGCCGGGATCCAGGGTACATCCGGTTCTCGAGTTAAGAATGGAGCTACTCGTTTGCGTAGTCTCTCACAAATGAGTTCACTAAGCTGAAAAGCGCTAGCTACACGGGAACGTAGTTACTGCTTTCCCGTGTATTATGATGAATGAGTTCGCTGGGCTGAAAGGTACGAATTTTGCTAGACCAAAACGGAGGTAAATTGAATTGTGCCAACCTATTTTCGCCGTGAGTGAAATAAGGAGCTGCAGATACCGCCCTGTCTGCCTAATATATTGAATTACTACTGAAATGCTGCGTAGAGCAATTTGCGCCTAAGTGCACACACGTGCGCCGCTTCCATTTTTCCACTATTCCTCGATTAATCATGAAGAACAATGCATTTAACGACTTTCACAACGGCTCATTACTATCAAGCGCCAAAAATACTGTGGTAAAAATTTATTAAGACAGATTAAAATAAAAGATTTTAACCTGAAGTCTTTTTCTTTATTTTCTTTCGTTTTAACGATTCTCGCAGATGCACCAGTCGAGTGTCGACGCGTCATTTCCAACGATCTATTGATCGTAAACGCAAGCTAAAAATGCTCGCTAATAACGAGCGTCCAACGGCTAGCGCGACTGACGTAACCCAACGCTTTCTGGAGGCAAATAGATCGAAAGGTAATTTCGCTGGAGCATGTAGGCGGCTATTATGGCTGGATACCTCTCTTCTGTTGGCCTCCCACCCTCTTCCATCCTCTTTCACACATTTACCCGCGTTTACAAGCAGCTGTAATGTGAGGATGGTGCTATTAGCGCTATTTATTAGTTCGTAGGCTTGTATTAGGCTCGTTCAGATGACCCCCGGTCTTCTAATCGTGCGACGATCTCCCTTTCATCGCTCCCTACGGGAAATCATCGTATTATCCATCAACCGCAAATCCTTGATTATTTGTTGATTGCCTAGTGTCTTATTTAGTGTCATTATGTTATATTATTAGATAACAAGTATTAATTATTCATTTGTGCATATAAATTTAACAAGTGGACGATGTTATTAGTGGCATTTATGTATCATTGAGTTTATATTAGACTAATCCTGACGACTCCCAGTATTTGAAATGTGCGATAGTTTCTCTTTCGTTATATCTAGTATCGCAAATTTTTATTATTATTAATAATTAGTATTTGCTATAAAATAATACTGTCAAGACTTATTAAAAACATGTATTAAAAAATACGATTATTTTGTTAAAAAGTAATTAGAAATTACTCATTAACAAAACAATTTTTTAATAATGTAACAAGTATATATAAACCTTTACTCGTATCTGAATTAATAAAAATAATTTCCAATTTGTGAGTTTTTAATATAGACTTTAACTACATGCTAAAATAGCCAAGTAAAATTCACACAAAAAATTTTTAATTAAAAATTCTGTATTATTCTAACAAAATTATGTATCGATAAATCCAATAAAATACTTAGAATTGAATTAATGCTTATTTTAATTTTAATTCTAACTTAATAATGTATTAATAAACTCAACGTAATAAAATTAAAGATTAAATTTGGATATAAAATTTGTCAATTTTACTTCATATTTAATTTCTTTTGGTCTTGGCGTTTTCTAAATCTTTTTAAGTCGAGCAAGCCATTTTGTCCATCATCAAATAATGAACCTTCCGACAACCTCTTTCCTCGACAAAGTTTTTTCGATCGAGATTTCAATATTTCGCAGAGTAATGCACTTCTTGCAACTGCATGAAAGCGAATATGAAAAAACTCGCGGAGAGTTCGGCAGCAGAAGAAAGAGCCTCGGTATTTTCGTGAGTAACGACCAAGCAAATATTTGCGTCAATCGACTCGATCGTAAATTGCGGCGATCGGAGATCGTGGCCAGTCGCAATCAAGTCGTTTTTCTGATTAATCGGTTGCCGTGTCACGAACGGACGATTCGAAGATTCACCCACCAACAATCCCGCATCAGTCACGCAGATCAAAGCCGCGCATATGCACGAATCGCGATGTCGATCAATTATTATGGAATGAACGATTTTAACTAGCGCTGCTAAAGCTTTTTTCTTCTATTCTATAAAAAATTAATTATAAATTATTTGAAAGATCAATTTTATATAATAATTTTATATAATATAAAGATCTGCAGAGAGATATTTTGTGTAAAACATTTTTCTAAATTATATTTCTGTAAATTAAAAAAATTTGCATTTTTCGGAACAGAAAAGAATGGTATAAGCTCTTTTAAGATCTTTTTAATGTTTCACTTATAAAGATATAAATACGATTTTATATAATAAGTATTGTAATAACAAATTTTTTTGTAAAAATTTCGAAATGATTGTTTTATAAATTATCATTTCTAAAGTTTTAAAAGAGACAGAAACTTTAATATTCCTAAATCGCCAGTAAATAATTAACAATTAACAATTAATACATTGTAATACGACTTGACTGGCCATAGATGGTATTTAATTACCACGTATCAACCATACGGATTGTGGTCCTCTACGTGCAACAAATTTAATATTAATAAATGCTAAAGCATCTATTATATTCTCCCCCCTCCCCCCGAACATCCCCCCATCACGAAAACTGTTAGAAAATTTATTGCGAAAAATATTACCTCAGCCAGGATACAATGTATTAATTGTTAATTTAAAAGAGAATCAACAATTTATTTATAAACTTTTATTTTCCTTGTAAAGAAAGAATTTGATCGCCGTAAAATTACAGAATGCAGTAGCGTCTACAAGAACCGCACCGACATACGAGAACATTGAACGAGAAGTAACGGAGAATCTATCTGGAACAAGGTTCATCCCTGCGAAAATTAGCCGAAGACAACGACGAGGAAATCGAAGGAAACACGGCGTCGCGACGCAAGTCAGAATAAACCGAGTGTCGCGTTGGCAAGTTCTCAAATCGTGATCCTTCCCAAAGATACACGCGAAAGTTGCGTGTGAGTGAGAGAGTGTGCAAGTGAGGGTGAGTCGTAACACCGGCACTGGGGTTAAAGGCGCATAGGAGGAGGAGGGGGAAGAGGAGGAGGAGGAGGGGGAGGAGGAGGAGAAGGGGGCATGCCATAAATGTATGCGAACGCCTGGCGCCTACGAGGAGCACCGCTATGAAACACTTTGATTTTAGCGGGGTCCTGATGGAAATAATAAATACAAAACCATCTATTTCATCTTGTTTGCAACCATCTAAATGTAATATCGCGAGAGAAGAGAAAATCATATATAAATACCTATAGATCCGCCGAAAAAACAATTTAAGGATCCTTCGGAAGTTCGGCATGGCTAGAGATGTCCAAATGATGGCCTAGATCAATAAATCGACCACTGAATACCGGCAATTTTCTTCAAAAGAAAGAATAAAAAGGGAGTCTAGCAGCGAGAGATCCGACATCCGAAACGTCTGACTCGACACTGATGCTACTACTGGCCCGCACCCGCAAGTAGTATCTACAGCTAAGCGTTCCAGCTACATCTCGAGCACATCTCGTGGATGACGACTGGGATTTTCTCCTTAATCGAAGACGAGGAATAGATACTCTCTATAAAGAATCTCAACCTACAATAACGATTAATTTTGATTGATATAAAAGAAGGAGAGGAATTCTCATAAATCAAGAGCCGCATGTCATATCATAGGCGTGTTACAATTGACATTTTATTGCTTCATTGAGCAATAACAGATGTTTCCACGAAATTAAATGATCAATTAAAATATACCGTTCGTTCCACGAATTTAGCGGTGTACCCCGCGACGATAGTTATCAATGAACGGCTAGTACACGCGATTACGGAAAAGTAGTCGAAGCCTTCCGAGAAGAGCTGCAAGCTTTCATTGATATTTAGACTAGATTAGGGCCGGTACACCCGCGTTTCCCCGAAACGAGTCTCGAAATTGGGGCATACGGATTTTATTATGTACTATATATATATATACGGGTGTATATGTACGGGCGTGCAATCCCGAGAATTCGCGACCCGGTGTCGTCGAAGTCAATGGAAGGGTGAAGTCACCGTTCTGTGAATTGCCCGACGAGCTGAATAAACCTTGTAACCTGTAACTCGAGCGTGTCGTACCCCTTCTCTCAGTTTACCAGGGCCACGTGTTTCTGACATTTCGGAAGTAACCTGGTTAATCTAGCTTCCAGGAACGTTTTAAATGCGTTGTTACGTCACCTACGACGAGAATGACATTTTGCAGGTGTTCCAAGTAAAATTTTCATGAAACTTCTGTCGACCACTAAAATAACATACTATTGTAAAGTTATAAAAAATAAACTATAAAATATCTAGAAAAGGAAATTTACTTTTACTTTTAATGCAGATTAAAAGAGTAATCTCTTAAGGGATCTTTTATGTTTTATAATGATTTGTTGATTTAAATAAAAAAATTCATTTTAATATTAATCTGATCTACCATCTTTATAACTCTATTTGCTTTAACTAAGATGTAATTTGACATTTTACTTTCGCATTTCACTTTCATCGAATTTTCTACGCATTCTGGATGACCTATTTAAAGGAATACTTGGCCAGAGTCTTCTGAGAATTTTATCGCTCGCAATCGTCGCTCATGTTTTACACATACGATCATTAGTGAGTCATCGGTGTATGTGTTCTTTGTTGTCTTCTTTTTATTATTACGCATTATTCCACGAAATATTATTTCATCGATTAAGCAATCGATGGTAAACGACAGAACTCTTAATGTGTCGAATATGTCGTCCCAACGCACACTTTTATATTTAACCCATTTAATCTCAACGCACAATTATGTAAGCGCTTATTTTTACTTACAGACTTATACTCACGTTGCACTTTATAATTCTTGATGTTTTAATTTTAGATGTGGTAATCAATAATTTGTATCCATACGCTTGAAAAGGACCGAAATCTACGGTCGAAACGTAGCGTTTTTTAAAATAAATTTGGCCAGTTAGGTCGATTAAATGATACTTACATGGATTTTTTCTTAAATATTAGCTGAATATTACTGATCTATAAAACAAATGAGCGAAAATACACAAAAATTTAGAAAACTTGTGTAATAATAGTAAAATAATATTGATTAAATCTGAATATTAAAATATTTAATGGAATGTCATAAATTCTATCATAAAATTTTTTAATATTAAATATCTTGACTGGTGACTGAAATATTTAATTTATTTACTAACTAAAACTGAGCTCTAATATAGTCTGGTAAATTAAATTTCACAAGCGTTAAATAGGTAACAAATTTTATTTTTCTAGATATTCATGTAATCTTATACTCCCGCGCGCGCACGAACGGAAATTTAATTTCAGATTTAATTAGCAAGATATTCGATGTTGGAGATTAGGGAGTTTGAAACTAAAATGATGGAGTTTCCGCATTTTCGCTAAGCATAAATGGACCAGAAAACCTCTTCAAGGAGACATTTCTGCCACTGAATCTCACACGTAACTCAATACATAAACGCAGTGCTAGAATATCTTTCTATTTTTTAATTTGCTCTTTTGATCTTTTCAATTGATAATTGGTATTTCAATAATCGTTTTTTAAAAAAATTCTAAAAAAATTTTTTCAAAATTTTTTTAGAACATTTCCTTTAGAAATTACTTTGCGGTAAATTTTTTATCATTCAACGCTTAATAATTAAAATTATATTTGTATATTACTACGGATATTATTATTATTATTATCATGTATAATATTCAACATTATATTACATCCAAATGCGTTTCTCATATTACATATTATTTTCCATTTTGTCTGTATTATTATCGTGTAATATTCATATTCCTATAATTTTAAACAATGTCAGAGCGGACTGAGCGATGGATCCAGCGGTTTCAAGCTGAACCACCGCTTTCTCTGATGACACGTGCTCCGGTAAAGCCACTCAAGTCCTGACACCATTCGTCATCGCGATTGGTTCGAAGCACCGAGAGTGCTTCGAGTGGCGTCCATCCAGAATCGGAGATGCGAACGGCATCGAAAACGCGCAGCCTCCCCGAGTTAACTATTAATTAGCGGCGTTATCTCATTACGATAAATCTCATGGGCGACGCGATGCGCCGATCCCGCTACGCGCGAATAGAATCCCGCTCGTTGCTCAGTGCGCGGCGGTCCTTGAACTATAACATTTTACCCGGAAAACGATGTAGCTTACATTCGGCCTCGAGTTGTCCGTGATAATTAAAGAGGAAAATTGTCCGTCTCCATAGAGCACGCGCGTCAACATACGTGGTTGGCATACGAAGCAATCCTACAATTCTTTGTAGAAATATCCCTATTTATCATACTCTTCATTTATCATTTCACTGCTTAATCTAGCAGTTCGTAGCCTATAAACGTAGCCTTCGCCACAAACCAATTTATATAATTATCTATTTATACATGTATTTTTTAATTTAAAGCATAAATTCGCGTCAGGAGTTGATCCGCTTTACTTAAAGTGTGACTGGCACTATATTCCGCCGCATGTATAGCTCACCATGACAGGCTATCTCCTGTATCTGCATTCCGCATCCTATATCCTCTATTTATGTTCCTAATATCGGGACGGAAGTCCTTCTATCCAAATGCAGCAAATTGTCATCGGCATTCAGAAGGTTAGCCCTAGACAGCATACGCGAAAAATTTCTTTAGGCGGATATCCCGAGGAAAAGGCTCTCATTCTTATCCCCGCGTAAATTCTTCTCCATTGGGGTATTTATCGTGCGACGAGCAGCTCATTTCCTTACGTCGCTCCAGGCTTAATAAATCAGGGATAGCGTCCTTGTCAATAGTAAGGTCAGTCGGGGCGACTTCGCGTCTCCAGCATTTGCCAAGTGGTACGAGACGACGGTAGCGGCGGACGCAGTAAAAGCAAAGCAGAGAGGGGATATTACGAGAAGAGCGACTCCGGATTTCTCTCCCTTTCGAACGTCGGGTCAGAATATACGCAGAGAGGAAGCACGCATGCACACGCACGCACACATGCATGCGCGTACGCATACTCGCACTAAAGATCGCGAAGAACTAGAGCAGACAACGGTCATCCGAAAAGTTAAAGTTTTTCTGATTTACAAGGGTCAGCTATCCTAAGAGATTTAGTAGAAGAAATATTGACTGGAGCGTTTTTTATTAGAAACTCTTATTAGACGCACAATTTATATTATTTTAAATATCTTAATTATCTTATATTATCATACTTTTCTCAAAAATCTGACACATACATGTAAAATATATTTAAAATTAAACACTGAACTAACAAATCCAAAACTATATATTAATAATAAGATAATATTTTCTCAGTCACGATTATGCAAAGATAAATTTGAATAAACCCTTATTTTAAATGCGAGAATAGAATGTTAAGAACTAGTAATAATTTAAATAATTGTATAAAACTGTTAATAATTTAATTTATAATGCCAATAATATCATTATTTACTGTTAAATATCTTAATAACAATAATAATACAATAAACATATTTGTTTATTAATTATTATAATAATATATTTTTATCCGTACTCTCTTTCTCTCTCTCTCTCTCTCTCTCTCTCTCTCTCTCTCTCTCTCCAAACCCGTATCATTAACGTCAAGTTCACAGAGATCAGAAAAATGTCCACTATGACATCTCAACAAATGTCGTCCAATCCGTGACGCATGCAATAATTCACGAAGATTTAGCCGCGGGACTGTAGCTTAACCGTCCACTCATCCACCTACGCCGCTAAGTACCGGAAAGCATCCGGGAGCAGATCGAAGAGTCACGCTATCCCGCTGTATTTGATTACGCTTTCACCTACGCTACACCCGCCACGGGAAATGTCAGGTGGTGAAAAAGTCATATTTCCAGTGTAACTGCATTAACCGGGCGCTATGCAAACGCTACGCAATGAATGTAGGCGTCTTCGAAAAAGCGGGAAAACGCGCGACGACGTGTGCAGCATTCGATTGTTGTTGCACTTAGCTTCCTGTAATGATAATTACCGCACTCTGCCATTTGCGTCTCGTTGCTATCCGAAGTTGCAGCGCGGCTGAAAATTTATTCGCGAGTAAATGCAATTTTTATGTCGCAATTATAATATCCGTATGCACATGTATTATGCGAGTGTAATTTCCAAGAGATCGTTTCTAACGTTTTATTATTAATAATAGTAATTAATAAAAGTGTAAACATATATGTTTTGTAAGATTGAAACTCTTTTATATTGTAAAATGTATTTTTTGAGTGAGTGGAGTGCCATTAGCATGTCGTTGTTAATAACAAAATTTTTACCCATACGTTTTATCATATAAAAATTTCATTACCGCTACTCAAACAAATTACACATTCACAAGAATTTTTATGTTACGCATCTCCACATAGCGCCACGTAGTGTTTATTCGGAAACGGCGCGATCAATTGCGTTAGCCAAATTAAATGACGTTATCCGAGCTGTTAAAACTAGGTTACGATTAGTGAGTGATAACAGGACGGGCCCATAAAAATGTCCTGTCGTTGCCTAACCCTAAGGGAATCCGCGAGTCTCATTATCTACGAGGAATTTTAAGGCGTGTGCACGCATAGCGCTTATAGCGTGATTCATAAAAAAATAAACTTTTACCCTATCGATCTGACCGACAGACTTTAGGACTTCAGCGATGTCCTCGTAAAAAGGAATCAAATTCACCCCTGTCGCTCCCACTGTCACGCATGTCGATGAAATATGCCCTCTTCCATATATTCGGAAATACTTTTTGCAAAAATGAGATAGAAAGAAGAAGTGACTTTACATGCAAGGAAAGTTTGATGCAACGACTGTGGCAACATCGTGAAAAATTGGAATGAATCAGACGCATGTCTATAGAGAGATGATATATAGGAAATGCTTTACATGCGAAATTACGCGATATTTCTTCAGCTCTAGGAAGAACGATTGTTATTTGATTATTATGTTATAAGGTTACGGTATTTAATCACTTTTTAGTTGATTTAGTAGCAGATATCTTTTTAATCACGCTGTACTGGTCGATAAGTGTCAGAATTATAAAAAAACTGCGCTGCACCCTAAGACACGTTTACAATTAGTTGCACAATTGCATCCTTAAAAGTTTCTGTACATTCATCGAAAAGTTTTTGAAATAAATAATATAAAAATGATTGTCTCATATATTTGTAATAAATATAACTAATTGTTCTATATCGTCACATTCTCTCTCAAAAACCAAATAAAAAATAGAATTTTCTTTTAATCAGAATCTCTTTTTTATATCTAAAAATTTTTTTAGAGAATTTGAGAAAATTAAATTTATGTATTAATTTTTAGGCTACACACAGTATTAAGTACTGAATCCTTTCATTTTTCTAAAAAAATTTATTTAAATAACCGCATAAGAGAAACTACGTCAGAAAACACAACGTCTAGTTAAATTTTGTTAATTATCATAAATGACATTTTTTATAATATTTACTTTAGTAACATTTATTATATAAAATTACATAATATGATTCATCAAATGCGCCTGTTCAAACAATCAGGACAGGTACCAGCGGAGCAAGTAGGTAACTATATATCTATTGATCGTTCATTCATGTGCCGCCCTTTCGTCCTCTTAGCCCCTCGTTGCCCCATCGAGCGACTTGTATCCCTCTCTTCTATTCTATCCATCGCCATTTCCACCACCCCTGTCGCGAACGACGTCCACCATCGCGATTCCATCGACGTCGCCGTCGCCGTCGTCAGTACCGGCTTTAGGGATGATCGGGACAAGCAGTCGAGCTTTAGGACACCAAAGCGAAAGCAACGTGCACTGGTTATTTGTCTATTTCGATATTTCTAACTCTCCTGACTGTCGTAGTGCAATTTATTGCAATCCTTACACGATTCTTGATTATCAAAAATTTCTGTCAGAAAGAATATTTATTTTGCTAATAATAAATGTATACAAGATTATATGAAAAATTGTTTCATACAAATCAGATTTTTATCTTTTTCAGAGCAGAACGTTGATAACCTCTACAGAGTGGTTTTTAGAAATTTTAACAAACTCTACAATTGTTGTATTTTCGAGAAGTTATTAAACTAGTGTTTCAGTTTCCTTAATTTTTTTCTTCGAAAAATAGTTTTACTAGAGTAAAGAAAAAAGTTAAATAAACGCGTTAAAAAATGCAGTTTAGGGTGCCGCTATACTTTAAATCGGCATTGGTTGTCAACTTAACTTGAGAGAGAGACAGAAAGAGAGAGAGAGAGAGAGAGAGAGAGAGAGAGAGAGAGAATCGGGCTTACCAATTGAAAACTACTCCTTCTATGCTCTTCACACGTGGTGCTTACGTATGCCCCACGCCTGCCAACCCCTAAAAACGGCGGGGTGCCTGAATGATCATAATGTACGTAGACAAATACGCCTCGAAAACGTACAATATTTTAGGCCTTGATACTTTATTACGCTATAAATAAAATTATTTTGATTTCAGAACGTAAAAAAAACTTTTTATTAACTAATAATATCTTTAGACTTTAAAGTATCTTTTGTAAATTGTGATAAGCTAAGGTTCTCGATTCGGTTAACAAAAATTTGTACTTGTTATTTTCTTATTGCGCTCCAACCAATTAATTAAGCTCCATGCTATAACCGGAACTATCATTAATGGTGATCATTATTATTATTAATTACAAATTTATCCTGACGTTTTAAATAATATTCCTTTAGAAGCTTAATAAAGATATAAAAAGATAGTTGATTATATATATTTAATTAGATATTAATTTTATAATAATTATGTAAAAATTACAGAAATTTTATAATAATTATATACTTAATAATTATATATTAATTCACATCTCATTCTGTTCATTCATTACAAAATAATAGCTATTTAGTTTCAACAACTTCTCGATTGTCACTTCGTATGTATAGATAACCATAAAGCTCAGCACCGCGCATTCGCATATTTTTATGTCTTTCTATTATTGTACCGTCATGTTTCCCTCAACGGTGGGATTATCGTGGCGTGGAAATTATCGAATTGCGACACGACAATGCGCGGAAAGCGGGTCGGTCGACGTTGCGCCAGAAATTGATTTGTCGCGCTCGTGAGCGTCGCGACGCATCGCATCGCGTCGCCTTCTAATCTCGTCATTCGCGAGCGCGATTGGCTTCCTTCGCGAACAAGCGATTCCGGAGTATATGCGTGCCGAGGGGACTGATCGATCGGATCGGGAGACCGGGATGGTACACGAGGGAACGCGATTACGCGAGAGAAGAAACGGCCGTCCGGCACGATCCCCAGGCTATCGTTGATGAAAATTACATAAGGTTGGCGTTTATATGATAAAAGGACCAGCCAACGTCATAAATTAATCCGGACGAAAGTGAAATTAAAATTGTATACATGTAATGGTTGGTCATTAAGGAAGCTGTCAAATGTATGAGACATCCTGAAATAATGGAAATATGTAAAGTAGTGACAGAAAGATCGAGATTTAATAAATTATTTGGTGAAAAAAAATTAAACTAATGCTAAAATTAAGTTATATATATATAAAAGTAATTAGATATTTTAACGGAATTATATACCATATTTTTATAACACTATGTTACAAAAAGAAATATAAATTAATAAAGATAAATATGAATAAAGAAACATAAAAAAAAAATGTTTCTGAAATTAAAAGGAGAGCATTTTTAAATAACGCTATAAACTCACTGTCAGTAAAATCAAGAAACAAAAATTAAAATTTCAAAGTTATTGTTCTAAAGCAATAAACAACATTCTGGAATCGTAAAAATATATAAAAGTAAATAAAAATAATATATGAATAGAGAAATATACATAAAGTAAATTTAATAATATATGTTTAATATGTAGAATCCTCTCTTACTATAATACTGCAAAATATCTTATGAGACTTGTTCCCAAGTTTAAATTAGTTAATAGTCAAGATGAAATTCCGCTCATTAACTAAATCCTAAACCCTTCCGGCCATGTATTTCTAACTCGAAGATGAAAAAGGAATGCCAAAAAGTTTCTGATCCGCATGTTTTTAAGGATAAAGCGAGGCTAACAGATCAGATAAAAGTTACAGTTTAATATACGCGTTTATATATAGGCACAACACCAATGTAAAATTAATCTACTTATTTTCATTAAGCTAAAAACCTTTAATACTATTATGATGGCGTGTGCCATCATGGCCGAGCGGATTAAAATTGTAGGATTTCGTTTTTCATACACAATTCGAAGATTCGTTGACTTTCCTGGATCAAGAGTAGAATAGTAATGACACATAATATCTTAATTGTAACAATATATATCATTAGTGTCAATGTAATTGAAACTGATATACTACACCGTTGCTCTTAAGAATTGGAAGAAGATGAGAAATCGTAATAGTATACGAAGGGCAGAACTCCAAATGGAGATGGGCGAATTATTCGGGTAGCAACATCTGCTGGGAGCATGATAACAGATTAAATGTCGTTAGAACATACACGTAAATACCTCTGCCGAGAACGCAAAAACCGAAGTATTTCGAGAAATACGTGCGGACGATCTACAACATGTCGTGCACGGTCGCCTACTGCCTTAATGAAAGCGATAAATACACGTAAAACAAATTCCCGCAGGATTTAAAAGGAGGCAACAATAATTCGAAGTGCAGTTTGTGTTATAGCTGCGTGTGCTCTCAATGAGGAAGAATTAATTCCCTGTTATACTAATTGAAGATTTGACGTCGAAGAACTCTATGTAATATTCGTAAAGAATTATCAAAAAGCATCAAAATAAATATAAAATATAATAATATAATAATATAAAATGGTTTCCCCTTACATATTATATTTGTCATTTATATAACATAAAATTGCCATAAAGATCATGATTCCTATCATTAAAAAAAAACCTTTTCCAAGAAGAATGTCAAACAAAACTACCGGAAAATGTTAAGAAGACTTATTTTTTTACATGAAAGATTTAGATTTCTTAATTATTGTTAAATAATTACCGTTAATTCGGGATTAAAATCAATACTTGTAACATATTTTTTTATTAGAAAATAAAGATCAAATTAATGAAATAAATTGTTTCTTCACGACGCGTGATTTAGCCGGCGCATGGCTGATCATTATCGACTTTATCTACTATCATCCGAGTTTCACGTAGTACTTTTTAATAAAGATACTCCGACATCGACTTTAATATAACGTCTTATCGGTGAAACGTGGAAATATTTGTGATTTAATCTGTCCCTTCTCGTTGATATAAACGTTCTTCAAATTTCAAACAACGGCTAGCATTGTCGTCTTGAATCACTTGACGGACCGATTTATGTTTTCCTATTCAAGGTTATCGTACGGAACGATCAAATTGGCTTTTGAAAACCTCACTAAGAATTGCTCCTTACTTTCTAATCGCTATTTCGCCTTTCTTTTTTTATCTCTTGTTGTGTTTCTTCGCTGTTATATATATTTCTCTCTCTGCCCTTTTCTTTGATCCGCGAGCTTTTGCTCGCGCTACGAACTCTCATGAAAGTCTGCCAGAAAGGATCACTCTCACGATCGCACACATTAAAAGCACCCTCGTTACCTGCGCTAACCAAACCAGAAAGTGACACTCGTGGTAAATATTTTCCGGAATGCTCGAAAGCACTCTCGGGAAATTGGTCAACAGATCATAACTTTAATCACTTGACTGCGAGATTTAATTGGCGCGAATATACTATAAAATTAATTTCTTTGCAAGATCATTAACATACAAATATGAATCCGAACGTATTTAATACCTTCGGATAACTCGATTACTTTGCTATATAATTCTTCTATATGTAATTATGTATATGAGAGAGAGAGAGGGGGGAGAGGGGGAGAGGGGGGAGAGAGAGAGAGAGAGAGAGAGAGAGAGAGAGAGAGAGAGCACAATCTCATATTATATTTAAGAGAGAGTACCTTTTATAACTAATTTGTGTATTAAAAGTAAAACAAAATTCAGCTAAATATCATTAAATACATGTTAGATATCAGGAATATTAATATTAAAGTTTATGGTAAATTCATAGAAGTTCGAAATATTTATATTATTTCTCAGAGAATTTATATCAATTCTTGACGATTTGATCAATCTTACAAATCCAAAGAAAAATGTTTCTTAAAAATACGGGAATGAGATTTGAGACGATATTCTTCTAAGATTTCCTCCCTTTAATTAGTCTCGACTCCAGACGCGCGCGCACGGTCGCGGTGGACAAACAAAACGAAGGAAATCTGCGAACAACAACGTGAGACGGAACGATGAGAAACACCGTACCAAAAGGGCCCTTTCATATCTTTTATGAATCTCCCCGAGGAGCGTTCTATACTGTTTAACTGCTCCGTTCTGTTTCATTGGCAAAGACGACAAGACAGTCCGATAGTTGACACGCTAAAAGGCTGATAGCTCCAGCGAAATAAATGAGGCCATCCCGTTTAGAGAGAGAGAAAGAGAGAGAGAGAGAAAGAGAGAGAGAGACTTAATTTTACTATATTTCGATTTAATTTTACTATATAATTTTACTATAATTTTATTTTTATTATAATTTTATTATATATTAATTTTACTAAATTAATTTCCCTCTATTAATATATTAGCAATAACATTATTAGAAAGTAAAATCGCGAAACGAGAATAAAACTAAAAGAAAAACATACTTTATTTTGAAAAAATTTCTTAAAGCTGAAAACTGTATAAAATAATAATAAAAATAAATGGCATAAAATAATTAAATCGTAGTAAAGAAAAAAGGCATAAAATTTATATGAGAGAAAAGCAAAGCGAGAGAAATTCATTTGAGATCATTGTAATCTAAGTAAATACCTAAGTAAACTTTCGGTAAATGCAATTTGTAGTTCTTCGCATTTTTTCAACGTAATGACTGAAACTCAAATTTCGGTGTATTGATAATTGTATATAAGTCGGCACACAAGAGAGAGAGAGAAAGAGAGAGAGAGAAAGTTTTCGAACTTTCGCGTTTGCGTAAATAGATAACGTGTTCTAATAGAACAGCTTAAAAACCATATATTTTTTAATTAAAATAGAAAAACACGAGCGAGAGAGGAATATTATAATAAATTATTCAATTATGTATAAACTTCGCAAAGATTACATTAGCACAAATATGCGTTTGATTGTCAATTATACCAAAATTTGGACTTAAATATGGCAAAGGAAATATTAATATGAAGAAGGAAGTATTATCCACGGAAGCAACACTAAATTAAGAACTTTCGTGTAATCTGCAAAGATTAAACATTAATTCTAGCAATTTTAAATGTCATTTTCCTAAAATTCGATAAAATATGCCGTATATGTTAACCTTTCGGCAAGATTTTAAAAAATATATTACATGTCACAGCCATTTATTGCCCATGGCATGTATTGAACTTTTACAGGTTTTTATTTATTATATCATACAAAATTTTATTATTTTTATAAAAGATATTCAGTGTCTATTTGTTTATATAACTTAACTTTTTTTATTTTATATCACGTATGTGTTGAAAAAAATTTTATTTATGTTCAATTAATTTGTTGTCTACGAAACTGGTGGGAGGTCTCTGATTCACGTTATCGTGACGTTGCGATTTCACGCCGAACCAAGTCCACGATCCTCGTCAGAACGAAATGTCTCGAAACAAGGACGAGAAATTCTGTGAGCATTGTGTCACTATTGTGATGCGTGTATCCAAAGAGCACGAGTGAATTAATAGGATATAAAGCCAGTTTCACGCAGATCATCATTGTCCTATAAACTGTTGTGTTACATACCGCATTGTTTCGAGCGAAAATCACCACACGCGATTATACTTTGGTAGTGTATAAAGCCGATTTCATATGTTTCATAAGTTTCGTGGATCATGTTATCGTTACCGATACCGAAAAGGAAATGCAACGCGATATCAATGCCTTTTACATGTAATTACTGGGAAGTGGAAAAATATGAATAGCCGATTAAAGCTCGATTGCGACACTATAATCGAATTGTGGATCATCATACGCGATACGCGATTACTATCCGGAAAACATTACCATGAAACTTTGTCGCAAGATATTTCGCACGCACATGCGATTAGATCGCCATCGCAAAAGATAAACATTGAACGGTGATCTGCGAATACAGTAGAACCGGCATGAAAACAGAACTTATTCCGATATGTTTGATGCTGCCGTGTGAAACCAGCTTAAAGGTCAGCTTTAACCCAAACGTGGCTACTGCGATGGCCGAGAGATCCCAGCCAGCAGGGTGGCGAACGCATGAGCTCGTGACGTTGACGTCGCGGACGATGTTTGATGGATTTCAGGGTTCGAACCGGCTCGCCGAACCGCGAAGGATCATGAGGATTTAACGCGGGATTCAAAGCGAAAACAGCGAGCGAGCGAGCGAATTATAGGAGAACGGAGACTCGCTCCGTTTCGCCGGACTCACCTCTAGAGGGAGGCAGGGGCTGGATGCGGCCATGTTCCTACATGCGTTCGAGCCTCTGCCCCGGTGGCGATCCCCTCTTCTTCGTGCTGTGGCACCACTTTATAGAAATGAAAAAAAAAACAGAGGGTAGATATACAGACGAATTGGGGCAAACTGCACACTGCACACTCACGACGGCACCCCGGCGATCGACGTGCACAACCAACCCCCCTTCTTCGAAACACCGGCGAGGGGTGCGGGCGGGCGGGCGGAGGGGGCGGGGGGGCGGAAACGGGGAGGGGAAAATAACACCAACGCAGCACCTTTCGCACCCCTTTTACTTTTTCGCTTTACGCTCCTCCTTTTTCGCCCGGATTATTTTTCTCTTGTGTTTCACGACAATTAATAACACTCTTTCTCCGAGAGAGGAGATTAGAACGGAAGAATAAGAGAGAGAAAGAGAAAGAGAGAATGAGTGGGAAAGAGAGACGGGACAGTCAGAGTGAGCGAGAGAAAGAAAGAGAGAGAGAGAGAGAGAGAGAGAGAAGAGTGAAGAGAGGGGGGATCCTCTCTCCCGAGCCCTGAACTCTCTCGGATTCCTCGGAGCGGGCACTACGACCACCGGCAGCAGCGGCGGCGGCCACTACCTTCCTTTTCTTCTTCCTCGTCTTCCACCTCCTCGTCCGCCGCCTCTCTTCTTCCGCTCCTTTTTCCTCGTCGTCGACGTCGTCTTTCCTCCCTTTCGAGCCTCTCTCCCCTCCTCCTCCCTCTCTGCGACGCACCAGAGCACACTCTCGTCGGCTCCTCTCGCGACGACGGCGAGGAACGGCTAGCTGTTTCGCCTCCTGTGCCACGTCCTCGTCCTCCTCCTCCTCCTCCCCGTCCTCCTCCTCCTCCTCCTCCTCCTCCTCCTCCTCCTCCTCCGCCTCCTCTCCGTCCACGTCCTCCTCGGCGGCGGGCGCTCCTCCTCGTCTTCTTCTTCCTCCTCTTCGTCGTCGTCGTCGTCAACCGCCACTGTACCACCGTCGCATAACAAACACCCCGGCGGCCGTCACGGTCCCGACGGCACCGACACGACGACGAAAGACAAAAACGGAAAAATAAAAAAATACAGAAAAGAGAGATAGGTGGAAAGAAAGACAGAGAGAAAAAGAAAGAGAGAGAGAAAGGGAGAGAAAGGGAGAGAGAATATCGAGATTCGCGAGATTGATTAAGGAGAGAGCTAACGAGCCCGACGCTTTCTTTTCCTCGCGAGAGCCCGTTCTCACGAGGGCGCGTTTTCTCCTTTCTGCCGAGGCGCGGTACACCCCCGCGGGCGAGGGAGAGTCACCCTCCGCGAGTCAACTCCGCGCGCACTCGGCGAGCACTCGACGGCACACAGACGAGCACTGACCCGACCCGAGTTACGAGGCAAGAACGAGAGTGGAACCGGGGTCCGTTTTCGTACCAGCACTAACCACCAATCACTTCTTCTCTTCTCTTCCGCCTCTTAGCTGCCACTCGCGCCAGCCGCTTCTCCGTTCTATCGTCCTCCGTTACAGCTTCAGCAGCAGGTTCGAACCCTGCTTCGTCCCCGATCCACGCAAACGTTCTACCACTTCGACTTCAACGGCACCTTCCCTATTACTACAACCCCTGTCCGCTTCACTCGGCCGGAAGTTCACACACTACCTACGTTCCCCGAGCGTCGGAGCTCGTGGCCACAGCGGGACGGTCGCTCGACTACGCTCCCTCGCTCTTCCACCACCACCCGACCGCCACTCTCGCACATACACACTCTCTCTTTATATCTCTCTCTGTCTTTCTCTCGGCCCTCATGGTCGTCCCCTCGTCCCTCTTCTCCCCCTCGCCATCTCCAACATTTCCACCACCGCCGTCTCTATTCGCCCACCCTTTGCCCAATCGCTCATCCTTGTCGCACCGACAATTTCCGTCCTCTTCACTGATAACTTCGGCCCCCTTCTACGTATCGTCATCTCCCTCGCGACTATCTAACTATCATCAGACTGTCTCCTTTCGTTACACTGACGTGGTCTCCGCCGTTGAACGGAATTTAGCTTTCGCTCTCGCGCTAATGGCATGACACTGCAGCCATCCTTGTCGCGCAGAATGAGCTTCGCTCGTTCTTTCCAAGAATCCCCGTCCTTCTCCTTCCAACGGTCTTCATCCCCCTCCGATGTAGTTCCCTCTTTGTCTCTTACAAGCGACACGGTTCGATCCTTCTTCGTCTGACCTTCTATTAGGTGTCTCTTTCTGTTGGATGAGCTTGCGCTCACTCGCACTCCTCTAGCGAGTCCCTCTCAGTCGCGCTTACGTATTAACCCCCATTCGGAGGGCGCCAGGACCGAGTTTCTTTAAAGCGATACCCTGGGATTACCTCCGACGAAGAGTCTCTCAAGAGTTTCTATTGTGTACTTCGACGTAAGATGATTTTATTTAACTTTCCTTTTTGGATTTTATATGAGGAGAGCATATATTATTGCCTTTAAATAAATTTATTAAATTGTATTACATTATTTTATTAAATAATAAAGTATTTTATTAAATAATAAATTATATATAAGTATATTATTTAAACCTATTAACTAATAATTAATAATGCATGAATATTAATTATATTTTCAAAATAATAAAATAAATTAATAATAAATATATATGTTACTTATATTTATATGTTAAATATTATTTTTATAAAATTTATTACATATCTATCTGAGCGCAAAGATAATTTCCGAGAACATTTAATAATTTATTTTCGTTAATGCAATGTTGAAAACTTTTAATGATAAATTCATTGCGAATTAAACGTAACAATTAACTAACTGAAGTTGTGTTATGATGGTAGTTGTGCGAGATAAAGGTTTTCGTATGTTTCTGATCGGATATAAGCGGATAAGCGACGTGATATTACGCTGCATGTAAATACTTTGGGAACGACTATGTATCTAGAAACTATTTCTAATATACGGCAGCGGTTATGTTGACGTTTATCGTTTATGACGAAATCGATAACACACATTCAGTTCGAATAATATTTTAAACTAATATCATATTATTATCAAGAATATATATAATATTAAACTTAAAAAAAATAATTAAACTTCAAAATTAAAATAGTCGATTTATAAATTTACTCATAATTCTTCGATTTGCATGTATTAATTTAATTCGTAATTATGCTGCAAAGAGAAGCTACGTCGTTTTAAATATTATGGATATTGTATTGTCCATGTAAAATTTCATTATTTCGTATTTCTAATACGAAACACGTAATAGAACAATAATTCCAAATCTTGGGAGATTTAATTTTATTTATACTTGTACGTCATAAATAAAGATGTGCTGTTTTCTTTTCTCTCAACCGAGAGTTGCGAAAAGGTAAAATAACGTAATCGAATCTATGTTTTTATTATTATCTATGGTTTTTCATTATTTTTAAATGTTACAGAGATTCGAGAGAGCTTTAAACATTACATGTGTTATATTTTCAGACATAAAAATATGCTCATACATGTAAGTTATCAAAAGCCAAACCAAAGAAATAGAGACGTACTGTGAAATATAATGAGACTTGTTGAGAGATCAAGAAAATTCTACAAACTGCAATATATTTCTTCTGCGATTACACAAGATAAATAAATATTGCTTGACGAGAGCTTTCTTCTGCTTAACCGAATATTCGAGTAAGACAGTCATTATACAAAACAAAAGATACTTTCGTTCAGCAGGTGCTAAATGTGCCCTTCTCTTACTAATTGTATTAATTTTCATTTATCCATTCGCAAGTTTAACTGGCGGGCTTTTTCGAAGCTTAGTCCGCAAGCTCGTTGAACACCACCAGATGTCACCATTCGCGAGCACACCGGTGTGCGTGCCAATTCGCGAATATGCGTGAGCTTTCGCTCTCGTTTGTGTGCGTCGAACCGATACCGCCGGGGGTTGCCGGTGCATGCGCCCTCTCGCTTTTCAAGGGTAGGGATGAGCTCTTTCGCGCTGCACTCGCGTATGCGACGAGCTTCGGGCCCCGGTGCCTCAACGGTAATAGAAATGATCCCACACACGTGAATTCGTGATCGCGTCGAAGTTCGATATCGAGACGATTGAGCGGTCAAGGATCAAAGGAATTTGCTGGAATTCCGCGGAATGGAAGAACGCCCCAGAAAAGGGAGGCAGTTCAATGATCTCAATACGCGAGGAGCGTTAATTGGCCTTGCCGCGAATGAAACGAGGTAACGGCCTGGGCCGAGCCGCTGCTAAACGGCCACGATAAATTCCGGCGTGCAGCGCCTCGTTATCTGATGACCGTTTTCTTGACGCCTCGTAGAAAAGCGGCCGGAAGTCCACGCGCGTCGACGGGAAGTCATCGTCCACGTAGCCGTAACTCACCCGCGCGTGAGAACTTAATTAATTAGACGTGGAGAGAACCGCGTCATGAAAATGTCCTCATGTTTTGAATATATTGTTTATGATTGTTCGCTAAGAACTAATTTCTTCTTTTATTAATTCTATTAATATATTTAATTCTTTTTATACTAATATTTATTAAGAATCATTAAGATTACTCATTAAGAATGAATACTTTTAATCGAATATAGGTAGTAAATTATACGATTGAATATATGTGTAGTTATCTTCTGAGAAAGTAAAAAAGATTCCTTAAAAATGTATAGTGCAGTAAAATCGTCTTTATCTCAAACATATTTTCCTAAAAAGGGTTTTTAACGAAGCCAATGTTATTTCATGAAGCATGTTAGGCCAACAAGGACTCTGAATATCCTACGGTTGCCTTGTTGCAAACGAGCTTTAGTTACGAATGTGCTTTGCCACTTCCATCAAAAGTTGCTCGCAACTTTAGACCATATCAAGATGTTATATGAGCCAATAGTTCACATGAGGTTGCTCCGATCAACTGCCTTTCAGCCACAGATTCCTTGATGAGTTTAAGTTGATTCTCTGCTTTAACGAAGAGTCGATGAAAGTTTAATATGAATTTGTAATATATTGGAATGTAACTTTAATCCTGAACAAGTAGTCGTACGGTTCTCTAATCCCGATTATCCCAAAAACGGATACAACGTTATCCCCGAAAATTAAAGGATTACATTTAGCGCCAAACGCGGAATATAAATCACCAAACTCGAACTCCCTCTCGCCTGCCTCTTGCTAGACGAAATAACGGCATAACAATTCCGATAATCGTAACTTGTTATTGCATCATATTCGCGAAACAGGACGCATGCAATCGGATGCCCCCTGAGCTAACGATGTAACAAAACACCGATTGATTTTGTTCTTTTGTGCCCGTAGAACCAACGAAACGAATAAGCCACTGTTTTTGGGGGCAGCTCTCCCTCCTTATCCCTCACTCTCTATCCCCGAATAACGAACACAATGATATACAAAGAGAGAAAGAGAAAGAGCTCGCGATGGCCGCGCGATTCGACGCGTATAAAAGAATCGGCTTTAAATCTGCAGAACCCGCGAACGAAGGTGAGGGGATGAACAGAGGACAGAAGGGGGAAGGGGATGGGATTGTCAGGGGTAGTAGTGGTAACGGCGACGGCGGCGGCGGCGGCGGCAGTGGTAGCGGCAGAGAGTGCAGGGGCAGCGTTCTGGGTTTCTGGGTTCGTCCTCCGTCCCCTCACTCTCGTCCGCCCCCGCAACCCTCAGTCACCTCCTCCTCTTCCTCCTCTTCGACCCCACGAGGTTCGGAAAGGCTGCTGTGCGCGCGGCGCACGAATGTGGAACAGTAGGTCAGCGCACTCCGTGACCCCCGCCTGCCGCGGCCTACCCTTTCTCGGTGCATGCACCCTGATGCGATACGTACGACCAACCGGCCGAACCCCTCCTATCCCGGTTCCCCCGTCCCTACATTCGAGCGCTCTCGGCACCCTACTTCTTCCTCTTTGCTCCTCGCTTTCCCTCCTGCTTCTCCTCCTCCACCTGCAATCGGTCCCGCGTCGTCTCATCCCGCGATTGCGTTTTATCGTAGGGGTGAGTTTACGCGATTTAGTTCCGACGATCGCCTCCCGATCGAGCAGTCGAAAGCGAGAAAAGGATATAATATTCTGTACATAACGTTTTCCCGGGAAAACGATTATCCTCGCGATGAGCGACGAAGGGAAGCGGAAAATCAGTTTTCTACTATCAATACTGTTATCGTAGTATTTGCCAGCTCTCATTCATGAGATTCTTGATGATTATCGCTGAAAGCAAGGGATATTCTGCATAAAGCATTCCCAGAGAGATGATCACTCATGTTAAGCGACGATTGGAGTGGAGATAGTTCTATTATGTAGCTTTACACTATTAGCAAGTTACTATTTATTCGCTCCTGATAAATCACCTAATGAAAGCAAAGAAAGATAAATCTTGTATAAATAATTGCCCATGTTAAACGATAAAAGATACGGAATAATTACTATTCTCATTCATTTGGAATAATTATTTAAATCTGAATCTCTATCCTACAGAATGACAATATCATAAACGACGGATTTTTATGTAAATGTATATTTTTATAGAAAACAAATTGAATTAAAACTAGATATACTGAATAGAAGAAATTGTATTTTCCATTCACGTTTAATTGAATGTATTTCAATTTTAGTCCCACTTTTCTATATTTACTTCTTATCAAAATATGTATGTTTCCCTAAACATTTGCACTCTAATTATGATAAGCAATCGAGCTCATCTCTTTCGTTTCTCTGGATATTTCCTGGAATATTTACCTCCATGTTGTTTACAAGTTGACATCGTAAGATGCATAAGATAAGCGGAATTCTGAAGTATTTATGTTCCTTCATATTGATATACCTATATCTCGATCCACTTTATCCCACTTCTTTAGGTAATATTATAATTAAACTACTTTTCTACGGTATTTGATAGAAATTTCTAATTGTTTTTAATGTTCTCATTTTTCGCTCATTTTCATTATCCGATCACGCCAGGCGTTAAATCGTTTTGAGAACATCGACAGTTCGCTCTCGCGAGACTCGTCTTTTCTCTCTGCGAAACCGAAACTGTCGCGTTGATACCAGAGTTACAAGCTACCCGCCGAGGCGAGGATTCGGCACCCTCGCCACGTACTTTAAGGTTCATTCGCGGAAAATCGATTTGTCGGGCCGCATTCCTCCGAGGAAAATATTGCCTCGCGCCGTCTCTTCTCCCCGTCCAATGCGCACACTCGTCAGATTTTACGTTCCAGTAAACGCGAGATTATTGTCTGCTTTTCGCACGCACGCGCTATTATTTACCGTCGACAACGGATCGTCGGCAACCACGAATGTACCAACAATTTTCAGCCATTGTGGAAAACGTAGCGAGCGCGATATTCAAGCGAGGAAGATTTCGGCGACTTTAAGTACTGCAATAAACAAACGTCTCTTCGAATTGCGACGACTGATTTGGCACTTTTACAAATTTCTGGTATCTTCGTCATGGTAATTGATAACAGTCAATTTATTCAAGGATACTAAAACGGATTTAACTTCGAGACGAAGATGTATTGCAACGTTACTTCCTCTTTCATTACAAATAGCTTTTAAGTTATTGGACGAGCCAGCTTTTAACGAATAATTGGCGTGATGTACGCGGGCATAGTGTGCAAACTTTCGCTCGACTTCGCTCGACTTATCGCCGTGGAAACGGGGTCCACGTCAACGTGCCCCCGCGTGTTAGAATCGATGCTGTTTGGCACGCCAGACGTTTATTGATTTTCCACGATCGCTCAAGCGAGTCAATCTCGATCGAAGGCTACGTTCAGGTTTTCCCACATGGTTAATGTAACTCGATCTCGCAAAATAAATGCTGCGAATTGCGTGACATGAAAATACAAATGCATTTACGATTTTTAATTACATACATAGTTTAGTCGACACAAATTTCAATCTCAAAAATATTACAAAAATGTTGACTATTCGCGTTGTAATAATAAAAGCTGTGTTTGGAACGTAAAAGATTTATCATTATGTCAGAATATTTTTATAACGCCTACTTTATTTAAAAAGTTCGTTTAATTTCTTTATTTTAATATCCTCTTTCTCCCCCGCGCGCGCGCGTTTTTTTCTTCTTTTTTTCTGAGCGTCCGGTCTTCTACAAAGTTTCTTCCCAATTTTCTCTCGCACCATTATCATCCAATCTTTACTTGCTTCCTATTTCGCCATTTAAACACAATTTCACGCCGAAGCTTCTGCTTTAATTCCACACAACCTACACATCCACTCTCCTTGCTTTTCGCGATACCAATCTTCTTCTCGTTGGCATATTTAAAACCTTTTTCTTGACCTCTTCTTTTAAATATTTCGGTATTCTCTTACTTTCGATTATATGTACCTCAAATACCATATCTCAATTCCCGTATCCTGTCCATTCTATTCTGCTGCTGCACCTCTCGATGTCTGTATCCTAGTCCATTTCTCATGTGTCTGTCTCTTCCTCACTTGTGTTTTGAAATTTTGATTGAATAACAGTCGACCCATATATCATTCTCTTGTACTTTCTCAATTTCTTGTTCTACACATTCGTGTCGATTCCGTTTTATACGTCGTTGGTAACGGAGATAACAATGCATGATGTGTTACCGTTATAGTATCACAAAAAACTTTATTGCCAACCATTTCACGCTATAACAAGAATAATAACGCGACAGCATCCAAATAACATAATATCTAACGCCACGACATGTACCGCTTGATTCATTATCATCCACGATTCGTCTCGATATTCGTTTTCCCATCGCGAAATTTTTTCGAGATTTTAAAACCATAATCTCTTTTCTGATCAGTTCAATGTTTACACGAGTTCCTCTGTTTAAATCCGTTTAAATCCATTTGAATCATGCATCTCCGCGAAAGATCTTCCGGATTCTTCTCAGAACACGCACCATATCCATGGTTATCAAAGACGGGAATCCGCGGAAAACCAAACCGGCGACATGCACGCTTTCACGTCGCGAAACATGACGCCAACCAGTCGACGACGATCGATGCTATCAATCCGATTCATATCTCTGAAAAAAGAGAGAAAGCGAGGAGCCGCCACACTCGCACATTCGCGCTCATCGATCTGTTTTTCCATTGTGCCGTGAAAAAAGGCCTCCTTATTAATATCCGCACACTTTCTATTTTTAATCTGATATTATTAACCGCCGTCGTTACCAGCCTGCCAAGCACGTGACGTGCGCTAACACATAGAAAAAATCATCGACATAAAGCTTGGAGAAACAACAAAATTCCATCACGACGCTCTGGTTGATTGGAATCTTGTTAGAACGAGCCTATGTGAAGTATAATATAAGTAATGTAACAAATGCTCGTATACAGGGATAATCAGGAAGTTACTGATTACTGAAGCTATATTGAAGCAGAATTTTCGGTTCTTCCTTATAAAGTTTATTTGTTCAAATTCATAAATGATGTATTCTTTTTGAACTACTTAATAAAAATGATGGATTTCTTCTATGGAGTAGAGTAATTCATTTCGTTCTGCCTATTCATTACAAAATAACAGCTATTTCGTTTCTGATTATTATCCTGTATCATATAACATATGACTTGTATCTTCCCGGTATAAGAAACACATTTCTATAATAATGTTTAATATAGTTTTGATATAATCAATACTTATATAAAATAAAATTCAATATAAAATTTTAACGGACATCACTGCAAACACATAGAATAAAATACTTTTGCGAACATATAAGTTAATTTCGCTATAACGAGATTGCATCCAGGATTATTGTCTACAGCGATATATATACTTGCGATTTGACATAACAAGATTTCAATACAAACTCGATTTGAAACTTCGAGTCGAGACGAAAGATTCTTTCCTTTTACACAGACTCGCAGTTCAGTTATAGATATGTAGTTATATATGTAATTTTCGACTTATGACGGTCTATAATAATCTTTAATAAATAACATCATTTTTTCTTCCTCTTCTTTTTCTTAAAGAAACGCACGTTTCGCTTTTGTTAAAAATAAATTAATAATTCTGTACACAATTAAATTTGTGACGCAACATAAAATTCTAAATATTTTTCCTCCTCTCGAGCTATCAAAAGATAGCATAACGAAGTAACAAACATTACATACTTTTATACAGACTTTATTGTATCTCAAACAAGAAAAATTTCCAAGCAGTCTCCTTAGACGTAGCATCCTTTTATCTTTGAGAGTTTATGTAGCGCCGTTCGTTCCGTGTAAAACAATTTCCACCGTCCCTTTTCGTAGCGATTTCCGACCGGACGGATGCAAAGGTAAAAACGACAAGCCGGGAAAAGACAAAAAAGTAAAAATTGGAAATCGGAAAGCAACGATCACGACAATGACGGCTGTCACGAATGCCTCGGTATCCGACCTGCAGGTGCAGAAAACTTGACCGAGTTTTCGAGTCGTACGCGGCGCAGGGCGACCTAGATTTCGTCCACTGCTTTCCCTCCTACCCTCTCTTTTTCACCCTCCCATCATTCGCATCCCCGGCCTGAAAGCCCCCTGCGTTCTCTCTGTCTCTTTTTTTCTCTTTCTCTCTTTCTCTTTCTCTGTCAGCTACTACCCTCCTATTACCTACAAACCCTCATGCAACAGTGCCGTTTGCGTGGGGGATGAACCTCCTCTGGGTGACATTTTGGATCACGCAAGGATACCATTGCGTTTTGTTGATCTCGTCGGGCTCGAATAAAATATAAAGGTCTCAAGAAAATGATATTGGCTGTTAATAATGTATGTTTCAAAAAAATTGATATTTGCACATTATAATTCGTCTAGCAACAATTGCGTTTCTTTAAATCGCTCTAAGTAATTAGGTAGTAAAATTCTAGAAATTATTACATGTTTATTCTATAGCAAATATTAACATTCATTATTTATAGTGTATTTATTAATAATTGCGCTGTTTCCCATCAGTATCAAATGTCAAGAGGTAAAAATTATTATCTGCTTATTAAGTCTTAAATGTTAATGATCGTTGACTGCGGAATTTCTAAGAATTAGTACTCTCATTAATTATACGGCTCATTTCACAAACGTTGCGTGTCGTTTGAGTTCGCCCAGTATCAAAAAAACACATGGGAATCCTGAGAAAGAAAAGATAGATTGGAATCAGCAATTATAATTTTCTGCTAAGCTAATTCGCGATTAACATTAACGCGTTAACGAATTAACTCTCGTCACTTGTCATACTCACGCCATTGATGTCAGCGTAGTCTTTAACTCGCTCTCAACTCGCCGTCGTAAAATGCACTTGGTCTCTTTTACGAACAGCTGTCATCTGCCTAGTTTCTATCAACCCCGATGTCATGCGTCAAGGGTGAATACTATCGGCGCGAATATTGTTGAACGCGAGAGTATCGATAACAAAGTTCCGCGTGTTTGCGAGAAGGCTTTGAATATTAATCCCCCCTTTTGTACAATTGCGTCGCTCCTTTCATTTATCATCAAAAAACGATACGATATTTATTAATGGCACGCGGCGATATCCCACATGAAACAATTATGAAAGAAATCACGAGGGGTAAAGTCAAAGAAAGAGAATAAATAATAATATCTTAAATTGTAGGATTAAGCAGTAATTATGATTAAACAATTAATTATCATTCCCGAAAAATAAAATTCATATAAATACTCAAAAAATATTGAGAGAATTTCTTCAAATAACTAGCAATCTTAAACTAAAATCATCTTCATTACTGATGTCTCCAGAAATTTCTTCGGATTATCTGCAGATACCGTGAATATCTGTGACGAGAATATCTCGAGATATATCTGATTAATTGCAACTAATTCTCGGAGTTCTATCAAATACCTTTAATTATCCGGGCATTTATAGTTGCCACAAATTTTTGCAGAAATATCTGCAATTTTCAGAAAGCTATCTATTCGAAAAAACGGATTCTGCAGACATCGCGATAATCAAGATATTCGATTGTCACGTGTATTTTCGTTATCGCGTTATCAGACGCGGGAGTAAACCGCGAGGCGTAAATTGAGCGACGCAAATTGATTAATTCGTCGCCGAGGATGGCGCTCGATGTTTACGGGAGTATCGATTGCTAATGGCTGTTTGCCCGGATTTCAAGCCCTCATGCGGTAGCAACTCCTCCATAATACATCCCCCGTAAGGTCGCTCCGAGCGACGCGAGGGTGGACTTCTCCCGCGTGCACATTCCGGCGAAACCGGAAATGGCGCTTGTCTCCCAAGGGTACCGAATCCAATTTATTTCGGGCGAGACGACTGCGGTGGCGTGTGCGTGCACGCAGAATCCATAGGGCGTCGGTCATGCGTACAACAAAATATTACACGAACGTTGCGCATTTTTTGCCCTTACTAAAAAAAAGCAGAATCGTGCGTTGATATCCGATATACCGTACGCGAATGTCGAAAGTTTAACTGAAAGGTGATACATACTCTAGCTAAAAAAAGAAAAATTCCCAGTAGCGTACGCGAAAATGCGTCTCGACAAAAGAGATCTGCGAGAAATACTCAATAATATTTTTATAAAATCGCAACGGGTAAAATCCACTGAAGAAACAAAAGATCGAGTGCACTGCTGTAAAATCAGGTTGACCTATTTCCTCGGGAAACATTATTCCGAAGTAAAAAAATCAATTCGCGGTAATTAAATACAATGCAAGATGGCTCTGATATAAAAAGAACATTTCGTGATGTTAAATTCTTTGACCGATTTTAAAAATCGATCCACTAACATCAATATCTTTTCAATTCAACTCGACATAAAAACTCTATTAAAATAAAATCTGTCGGGCAGGGGATGAGATTTCATCTATTTAGGTCATCTGTTATAGAGCTACTGACTATTAAATAAATGAAGCATTTAAAAATTAATACTTAGTGGCATTTGCATTATTATTTCAAAGCATCCGTAAATAAAGTAAAGTATAGTGAATCTAGCGCACCCTGTACATAATATGATTATCAGCATCGGTATCGCGTGACGTCGCTCTCTCGGCCAGGAATTATTACTCCAATTATCTTAATTACCGCGGTTCCTGCACTTTTTCGTATACGAAGGTAAAATCAGACCAGTAACTAAAGATTGAGGACAAAATGAAGAGAAAAAAGGGATAGGTTGGACGATTTCAGTTTTTGCTATCTGTCAGCCGGAGCAATGCTGAGTCCACGAAATCTCCATGAGGAAAAGTAAACGTCAGAAGAAGAATACGATATCAGCATCAAACATCAACTTTGAATATTTAATATATATCAAAATCAAGTACCAAAATTGTGACAAATTGGAAAATCAAGAGCTGCAAAAACTTTGTATCGTAACACAAATCGAAATGAAATATAAAACAAAGCATTATCACTGCCTTGCGATTTCGCGGAATATAATATTTCGCACTTTTACACTTGCACAAGCTTGTTATTTATGTAGAATTTTGTAATCAATAGATAAATATCATCTGCTTTAAGCGTCAGTGAGATAATGCTATTCAACGATTACTGCATTGTTTATTGTCCATTCATACTATTTTGTTCTCGTCTATCCGAGCGAGAGGGAGGAAGAGGCGCTGCCGAGAGAATTGCGCACGGCGAATCGGCTGATCGATTATTTAGAATTACCACATTCGCGAAGAATATCGCGTTATTACGCCATTACCCCGATATTACAAAGAGAATAATAATGTACGTGGCAATTAATGCGCGGAATTAATGTAGTACCCTACTTATGTCCCGCGCTGAGTAATTAATTAATGACGTCTTCGTATTATTGATATTATTCATGATAGTGTTATGATTTTTCGCTGTTCGCTTACACATCAATCAATCCAATTAATGATAATTACTACTAACAATAACAATTATTACTATCATTATTATATTATTATAGTTATGTAATTATGTTTATTGTAATTGATTGTAATTATTATATAAACGTTTTAATAAATCTATAATAAAGAAGATTAGCATATTTATCTTTACATATCATGCATAATGCAGTTTTTATATGATTCGTATTATTTTCTATTTAATTAAAATTTTCAGTTTTTGCAATTATAAGAAATTTCGGAAATACGGTGCATAATTCTAAGTACACATTTCATTAAGAAAAGGGATACGACTTGTGGCGGGAAGGGGGTGACCTGATATCTAAGCTATTAGGCGCGGAAGGGTTAAGGGCCGCCTCATCGCGACTGCATTGTTCATTCTGAATCTTCCTCGTTCGCACCCCATTTTCATCCTTCTTCCCATTTAGATCGTATCTCGACGAGACAATAAACGCAACGAGCTGCACCGCGCTTGTAATTAAAGAGAACGGACCTTTGCTCTTCAATAAAACTGCCGATTAAAAATAGATCTAAGCAGATTTATTATCTTAAAGAGAAAATAAGAAATAATAATATATCAATTGTTATATTTGTGAAAAAAAATATCGATACATTTACTTTACTATTTTCATCTGAAAGTAATTTTCAAAAAACCGTGTCTCTATATCTAATATAATACTCAATAAATATTCTATTTAATTACTGTAATTAATAATTTCCATTATTATAATAACTCTCACCATCTTAGTTATTTTAATCAAAATAATAAATAAAAATATGTTATGTTGCGACAGAATAATTTAATTAACATTAATTGAAGATACGGAGAATATATAGGAATGTATGACCTCATCTAAAAAGTATTAACCGCGATAATATTCCCACGGGACCATTTCCAAATAGGACCTGATCATAGAAGGTTTGAAAGAAGATTAAAATGACAACAGAAAGCAGAAAGACGATCGACTGACAGGGATTAGGCGGAATGTGGGACGTCGAACTCTTCTCGACTCCCTCCTACTACTATCCTCCCTCTCATTTCTCGTTCATCCCCGTCCAATCAGACCGCTCACAGGCACGTAGGTGTCGTGGGGTTTGCAGATAAGTTGTCGTCACTAGGATGACTTGGATAATTTTATGCTATATCCGCGCGGGCACAGAAAAGTGCGATTTTTTTATACACATGGTGCTTCTACGCCTTTAACCCTTTCGCCACCAAAGGCGAAGTAATGAGATTATAAAGCAGAATTAAGGGGACCAGAAGCCTTTGAAGAGCAAAAAAAACTGGCGTTCAGAGACTGATGGTCAAAGGTAGATCGCGAAAGTGTGACAAAGGAGTAGCGTGACGACTTTAGTACGCCAGTTTGTTAACGCTCCATCAAATATATCGGTTGCAAGAAATTTGAAATGGAAAAAAGAAAACGAAATCGCGACTATACATAAGCTTTTTGTAAAAAAGAAAAAATGTAAAATAAAGCTCTCCCAAATTTTTATTAGAGAAAAATATAGAAAGACATATATGTTGGCAGTTTTATGATACCTCTAGATATATCTGCGAGACGTAGTTGTATCTATAGAACACCTTTGTTTTTTACTACGTTGCACACATCAACGGAGGAGAAAACCGAGCGAGAACGTGAAAACAGAAAACACGAATGAACGATTTTCCTTCTGCCCGGGACCAAAGTGAAAGAATGGCAGCGCGGTTGCACGGCGTGGTGTTTAATTTATTAAACGGTTGCACTTAATTCACACGTCAAGCACTTCTAGGAAATCCACGCGTTGCAAAGTAAATAAAAAACACAGATGAAAAGCTTCACGCTTGTTCAAAAAGATTACTACAATAGTAATCTCTTTGTTGCAAATTTGTCGACTCTGAAGCTAAATAAAAAAATTGTTTTTTTTTAAAGCTGTCTCTTTCTAAGGGGCCAAAACTTTGTCGTAAATTGTCACGACGATCTTTTAAAAAAGATAAAATAATAAAATACAAGATAAAATAATAAAATATATATCCTGTGCATTGTAAGTGAAATGTTCAATGAAAAGCTATCGTAACGTAACCAATTATCGAAAACAGTAAATTTTCAGGAGAGTAGCTTTCTTTCGCGTTTCTTTCGAGTGTGCTCGACGTTCCTAAGAAAGAGTGGAAATAAGAACAAAAAAATAGGCTTCCCTTTGTGACTTAATACATCGGGTTTCCTCTGTTGAAAGATCGCTCGCGATTGACGTCTGAAATAACTTTGAACAAGGCAGGCCGATATACAAACAAGTATAATTAATTTAACGGGATATCTTAATAAACCATGAAGAGGTGATTCACGATAAATAAGTAATTTATTCGTTAGTTAACAATTGATTCTGTTTCGATCGGTGCGATTCGCCGAGGAAAGAGACGTAAAGAGTAGCAATCCTCTACTTTAAACCCTCTCGTTTCGCCAATATTGTCATGTGGCCTCTTTCTATAGTAAATATCTATACACATAATTAGAATATATCACAATCAATTGAATTAAAGAAAGATAAAGTTCTCATTTTTTCTCTTTTACTAATTAATAAATTCAATCGTTATTAAGATTAATTTTAACATTGATTTCTATTATACTCAATTATTTTTTATTCATCCGGGACAATAAAAGATTTTCATCGTCTTTGTTATTTCCGTAAAATAAAAAAGGTTCAATTTTGTTTGGAAAGTTGATACTTTTCAGCCCGCTTTGTTTTTTATCATCTTCATTAACGCTATTACATTATTGTCGTTATCGTTGACACGAGCTCGATGTCGATGATGTAAATTGAAATAACTACAACGTATAACGAGGAGAACATGTCCATCCTCGCATCCGAGCTCATCCGTCCTCCTCGTCGAACTTACGTTAAAGGTCGAAAGTCACACTGCGTACGCGGGATAACGTACGGCAGATAGGTATGCTATGTATGTGCTGTATCTGGCTACTAGTTAGCTCAAATGTAACGTCATTTCAGAAGCATGCCGATGACATCAACGCCGCTATTGGCATTCGATGGTATTTCAGCCATTGCTGTTTGGAGTACAAGCAAAAATCACGGATAACGCCTATTACAGCTGATATTACACGGTTTTTTTTTTATTTCACGCACGTTAATTACGTTTATTTAAATATATTATTTACAGTACTCTTCTGCGGAAATACGTAACAGGGAAATAATTATTTAACCATTAATTGGTCAACGACTGGTTAACAACTCCCAATTAATTAATTACAAATTGAAGTACTGAACACTAAAAATATTTGTTTAATATTCTAGATCATGCGACTCTCGCTATTTAATTTTTTGCAGCACTTATATTCCTTCCTAGTTTTATGATCCAACTTCGTTAAATTCACACTTCTCGCTTCCAAAACTTTCTTGCTTGTTGTTCAAGCAAGCGACCTGCTTTTTGATAAGATACCGAACCAAATTTCTAATTAATTACATTAAAAATCACATCAAAAAGTCGAACGAAAACAAACATGCATCAGAGTAGATTCCGTTTATCTTTAGACCCGATTGGAACAATGGACGAAACAAGTCGTTGGCTTTCCCGGGAAATTTTCATTGTATCGGCGCAATTTGGTCTCGTTGCTTCACGCTTTTCCGATAGACTCGTCGGGGATCGATTTCTCTCGATATAGCTATAGCGGGGCGACGATGACGGTGACGAAAACAACGTCGTTGGCCTGCGGCTTTCGTCATTCGCCGGGTAGCCCGCCGTAACGTCGCACATTCGCGCGATTATATTATACAACACAGGGGTGGAGAATTTTAATCGAATCACACGATCGGTCTATCAAAGAGTGGCTTCGCGATAACGTCACGTCCGTATCGGCCAATGAGGATCGACCTAGAAATCATACGCGCCCTCATAAACGTGCCATGGGTTTTCTATGACTAAAACCATGGTCGGTTGTCCACGAGAGACTGCACGGGAGATAATTCGGTATCGCGGACAGATCGATTGTTAAGTGACTCTATCTTTCGCTCCCTTCAGTCACGACCGCTTCTAAACGACGGATTTATTTACAGCCTGAAACTCTACCTCCAATTAAATTTTTGATAATTAAAAATTCCAGTCTATTCAGTCTCGTTAAAAATATTGCAAAAACCATTAGTTAATTAGTTCAATTGAAATTCGTTATTTCTGCTAACAGGAGATTTTATCGGATAACTATTTTAGGATATAACTGGATTTTTTTCATCTTTCTACCTTGCTTGAATCTCCTATCGCGCAATTTCTTTTCCGTGCACAACCTTTCAAACTGCATTAAATTAGTATTCTTTTTCATTAGATGTATGTAGATAATTTATTTAAGAAAGATATATACACATGCGTTATTACGTATGTATGTATATACGTGTTTACGAGACAAATGAAGAGCACAGGAATTACGATTTAATGGAACCTGTGGAAAGCCCCGATCCCTAGAAAGATGTCCCGCTGAGCAGACGACGAAGAAAGCCCAGCGATATACGAAGGCACGTGCAGTGATAGCCATAATTTCATTTCCTTCGATCGTGAAGACCCTATCACTGCGTGTCAACAAACAGACAGACGTTCTAACTCAATAATAGGGCCGTCAACATAAAAGGACTGAATCCACATTTCGGTATATTACACTCCTTTAATCACAATCTTCAAATAACACTTCCTTTTCTTTCCTGATTTTAAGAGATAATATATCATTACGTTACATTATAATTCACATTTCATTAAAATTTTAACACAATAATTTACATTAATGTCTAGAGCAAAGATTTGTTCAATATTTCTCTTAAGTTCTGACAAAATTCAGACATGTTTAATAATGCAGATTCAACAAGCCGTACATGCTATCTTTCATCTACCCCATACTCGCCTATCTATCTCATACTATCTTATACTTCTTATCTTAGACTTTATATATATCAATTCGAGGGTGCTCCTTAAAACCAGATAAGCCGGGCGATCGTTAAGGGAGAATATACCGAGCGGAAATAAAGTCCGGCGAAGTTCGCCGCGCGCGCGGTCGGTCCTTTCCTGCGGAAAGTTCGGGAGGAGGAATATAAATCCACGAGAGAATCGGAAGGAAGTATCGTCGAGGAAATTTACGTTTACCGGACGAAGCTCCATCGATCTGCAAAACAACCCGGGCAATGCACCGCGCGATCCGCTGTCGTGTATAACGACTTTATCGGCATGCCGATAATAGGTCAGAATTGCGACGGGTCACAACGATCGTATACACACGAGGCTTCGTAAGTCAAGCCATTCGAACCTCATTAGATCTGTTCGTCGGTTAGTCTTCGATACAGATAATCGGGCGAGAAGTCCAGCTTTCTCTTCAAGCATTAAGATTCACGGTTCTTTCCATAATCATCACCGGTTCATTACTATAAAGCCTTAATTAAGTTATATTTTCGTCCAATTACTTCCATCCAATTATTGTGCCTTCTTTGAGGCGCGAATTTTTCTTAACTTAATTTAACCTTTAACTCTGTTCACCCTATACGCACACACACATACACACGCGCACGCACGTGTAACGGGGATTAAAAATATTTCTGAGAAGGTATTATGTACACTGAAAAAAAAATTCTTGGTAAACTTGTGAGACGCATTTAGTGTACTTTCTTTTGAAGTATTTGATTATTATTACCGATTATAATAATAATAACAAAACATTTTGTAATAATTATGAACATTAGTAATAATTATAAAAGAGCAAATTTTGTTTAATTGAGCCAACTAAATTATGTAATACTTATTATACGTTTAGTTGAAACTATTTCACCAAGGTGTTTGGTAACATTAACCAAGCCTGGATTTTTATACTTTTAACTAAGCCTTTCTTTCAGCGTAGTATAAATTTTTAAGTAATCTCTCTTAAGTTATTTATTTAATTTATTTAACATATATCACATCGTTCTGGCTGTCATCGACCTGCTATTGTAAGATTTTCTTATTGCTAACGACATGAAGCTGATCCTGATATATACAATAGCAAAGGCAAATGGATTTCTGTCTCCTTACGAAGAGGATAGAACAATAAGGTTTCCACGTGCGTCGCACGATCTCTTTCTCGATCGATCGCTCGAGAATTAATTAATTTTCTTCACGTGACAAAGGTGACATTTATGACACAATCTACGCTCTCTTTATCGATAATCAAATTTAAATAAAAAATGTATTTAGAAAATTATAATTTTTCAGTCTAATTTACAAATTAGTACGTCAAATATAATTTATGTATCAAATGTAATTATAAAATAACTATGACACAGAAAGAAATGTGACATCGCGATATTTCCCAACGTTACATTTGACAAGACGCGACGGTATTTCGAGATAAGCGGCTCACGTGCAATCTCTGCAACGTGTAAATTAATGAGAAAGATAATCGAGCGTGTGTGTTAAAGCGAGGCAATCGGGCGCTGTTAAGAGCAGCCCTTTATTGGGGCGTATTTAACGGGAGAATTTAGCGCGGCGCGAGTCTTTTGACGAAGTATATTCCTCGCAGTCATGTTAACGGCTTCCGTTAAGGTTTACGACGGCCGTCCCCCCAAATCTCCGGGCGACATATCGAGATCCGGAAGGATGGCGAAATAAAAGCGGGGCGACCGGGACACCCGGAACCAGCCGGACATGCCGTTACGCGGGGGCGTTTTATTACAAAATATTATCCCTGGGAGAGCGCGACGGAGTAATGGCGGCAGTCGCCTGGGTTTACTGACCCGGCAGGCAGGCGACGATGTCGCCGCTCCGTTTTCATCGAGTGTAAGCCGAGAACGTCCCTGCCGTCTTGTAAATTTCACGCTCACTTCGGAGTTTTGCTTTATCGTTCCGATAAAGCTTGCTTATGCAGGCGAGAAGTATTAAGAGGTTACGCGTCGATTATGGGCATTTTGAAAGAATGCGGAACGAGTAGAAATGTAATAGTTCATTCGGAATAAAATAACTGTTACTATGTACACGTGATATAAGATAATTGATTATTTAAGAAACCGTAACGCGAATAAATGAGTATTAAAAACCGTATTTTATTCGTGATAAGTTCTTTCGTGTAATTAAGCGGCATAAAATAAAAACCATATTACCGTAAAATAAAGACCGCTTTACCGTTGTCCTTATTTTAAAGAAGTGCTAGAGAGTCTGAAAATATTATATAAGACTAATATTAAAAAATATATATATCGACGCCTTGAGGAACGCCGAAGGGTTCGCGTGAACTATGCGTGCGTGCGAAGGGAAAATAAAAGGTCCGTCGGTTAATGGCAATCTAATTTTCGTAAATATCAGGGAAATGTCAGCAGGGTGATGTGTGGGCCGTTAGTAGTTACTGCCCTGCTAAGTCAGTCCTGCCGCGGGCGATAATTTCTAATTATTTAAAAAACTTTTTCCCCCTGTTGATTTTTTATATCGCAAATTCCTCAAGTTTTCCAGATTGCTCGAAGCAAAGTTTCTCGCGTTCTCTGATCTTTTTGAAAGTACCCCGCAATTTCGAAGCGATAATAATAATAGAAGCTCGAATAACAAACTCGATGAAATCTGGAAACCTTAAAGGCCGAACAAGAGTGGAGGTGAATATTATCCCTTGTCTACAATGCGTATTTAAGGCGTTAAGATTTAAGAAATTGACCAATCACAGTCGTATATGAGGAGAATAAACGATTGCGATTGGTCAATTTCTTAATTAAATACGCATTGTAGACAAGGGGTTAGTCTTAAAAACGATAATAACTTAGAGCCGAAGAAAATCGTAAAAATCTAATAATTTATCAAGACTCTTTGAGCTTTCGCCAAGGAAAAGTTTTCTGAATTTTCCGTTCTTCCAGAAGAGCGGAAATTCTGTAGTCAAACTCTAGACAATCCTTTCTCAACGTGTGCACGAGCGTTTTACATTAATGGCGTAACAACAGGTGTCATATGTATTTATCTTTGACGCTCTACCGTCGCATAACTAAAACCACCGCGTCTGCATCATTAATCTTTCCATAAACGAATTATTAAAAAAATAGTCATTATTGAATAACATGGATATCATTCTATTTTCCAGAAGATTACTTTTGAATTATTGAATGAGAATAAAAATTATCTTTACAAGAAACCGAGATTTCTTCAGTTAACAACAATAAGATAATCGAATCATGCAAAAAATTCTTAAAAAAAGATCCTAAAAATAACTCGTAATGCATATTCTTTTTTAATAAAAATTAAGATCAATGTTACCGCTGTTTTGGTTCACAATTGGTAGTCGCAAAACTAACCGATAAGAAAGCTTCCACAATATTTTTCTACTTGCGCGAAACTCCAATCTCCTTTTCGAAGAAACGAGTACTCGGTGTTGGAAATATTTAATTTTCAATTCCTGACTTAATTCGGATATAAAGCCAGATCAAAAAAGCATAAGCGACAGACTGCAACGTATTATTTCTCATGCGCGCTGCTCACGACGGCTTCGTCCCGCGCTGAGAATAACTCAAAAATGAGTGACGTCAGGCGATAAAACGGAAGGCGCGTGGGCCGATTTCCACATACGTGGTTTTTCCACAGGTCTGCCCCTGCCCCGTGAGTTAACAGGGAAACCTTGGGAAAGAGGGACTGTCGTCTGACCGACGACGACGACGACGACAACGACGACGATGATGACTTTAACGATGGTAAACCCTAGTATTTGTCCCGTATTTACCATTTTATTCCCGCTATAAAGCGACAGGAAAATTATCGCCCGGCTAAAGTTAGGAAAAACGATACTCGTCGCCGAGACGTCGCGCCGACGTTAATCGCCGGATTAAACTCTTTAAATTGTTACAACGCCACGGCATGGCAACGTCTCGATAGCTTAGCGCAAAAAAAGGATTCTTGAACGAATGAGGGTAAGCGCATAAAATATCTCTGCACCGCGGTTGGAATTCTTAGCCCGTATGCAAACGTAACTTAGAATCAGACAACCGCATTCAGCAATGAATCTAATTATCAAGTAACAGGAGAAGAAAGTATAAACTTTATTTTCGCGTCGCCATCATAATCTAATTTTATAATACGCTACAATATTTAATTCTAGGATTACATAGGCATTTAACTCAAAATGTACTACGATCAAATAGTACACTTCATGTTTGACTATTAAAAATCTTTACTACTGCTGCAACAGTAAACTCTAAAGAATGAGCGTAAACCCCTTGAAATTACATCAAGAAAGAAGGAAAGAATGTTTGTTTGATATGTGTATGTGTGTGCATAGAACAAGAATTCTAAGGGGCGCCACCAGGGATCGGCGAATCCGCGAGCAAGTCGATTCGGTGGAAAGTATCTCGTACTTCCGCATTCCCGAGAAGAGGACGCGCCGAGAAAAGACGTCAGCTTGGCGGCGGCAATGATGTGGGTGGCTTTTCGCACGTATATGTGTTTTTACACGGTTTTCTTGTGCGCCTAGCGGGGGTCGTCCGATCCTTGGAAAGCTAGGAGCTTTCCACCCTTCGTCCCATGCACATCACTTTCTCTACTCGGTTGTCTTACGTCTCCCTCTCGGTTCCCCTTGCTTTGGAGATAATAAAGAGGCGCAATATGAGATATAAACACAAATGGATTAGTGGAGCTTAAGAAGACAAAGAGGCAGAGAAAACTGCTGATCACCACGTGGAAGAGAACAGAAAGAAAAAGATTACGGGATCGGAAAGAAAGATAGGATGAGGAAGAAATAGAGAATGAAGAAAAGAAGCAAGTAGAAAGAAGTAGAAAAAGAAAGAGCGAATGCAATAGAAAGAAAAAGAGAGGAAATAGAAAAATGCACGAGGGAAAAGGAGAGAAAGTGAAAAAGTGAGGGAAAAAATGAAAAGGAAGAAGTAAAGGAGAGTAAGCAAGAGAGAGAGAGAGAGAG
>NJRP01000153.1:338829-353447 GCA_003063835.1 Aphaenogaster floridana | reverse complement strand
GAGAGAGAGAGAGAGAGAGAGAGAGAGAGAGAGAGAAAGTGAGAGGAAAGGTAAGCGAGAAAGGGTGCAAGCTACGAAAAGCAACTGAGGTTCGCGGAGGGCGAGCGAGAAGCAGAGCGAGAAAGAGAGAGAGAAGCAGAGGATAGTAGAGGCTGGGCAAGGGAGTGAGAAAGAGAGGTGGCACGCGCAATGCGGGTATTGATTCACGGCGGCGGCAGCCGGCAGCCAGCCTGAAACACACGACCGCGCCGAGTCGACTCGACTCCGCGACTCGATTCACCATCGAGACAAGGAGAGACCAAGTCATAAGCCAGCAAGAAGACCGAGAAGGAGATAGATAGACAGATAGAAAGATAGATGGATAGATAGATAGATAGATAGATAGAGGGGGGGAGAGAACGGAGAGATAACGTCGTCGATCGGTTCGACTTCACAAATCGTTCATCGTTAGAACCGTTCCGAATATCTTTAAAGAATCCACTGTCGATTCCGGTACTGAGAACTCACACGAGTATAGAATCCCCGCAAGGAATTTCTTGTCTAAGTTTGATAGTTATAAACAAATAAGTTTATCGTGCAGGAAAAAATCTTGATCTCCCGAAAATGTTATTACAGCATACAATTTTGAAGAATATAGGACAAGATTACATCACACTAGCGGAAACAATTTTACTTTAAATTTTAAAAAAAGGCATTTTCTTCAAAATGCTCCGATCCTTACAAAACTAACTAGTAAGCAACATCGCAATTTGATGGACATAAGCTAATAAAAATTTATAATATAAATTGTTTCCATTTGTTTTCATCTTAATCTTATAGAGCAACTTCGTTCAAGAGAGAAAATTCACAGCAGATCCCCCCAAGCATATGTTCGCTTCTTCAAACTAGAAAACCGTAAACATTGTTTCACAGCCACCCTGTATACTGCTGCAAGGCGCATAATTATGCGAACTGTAGCGGTGCAAAAATCGAGAAAAGTGGCGTGTTTGAAAGCGCACGGGAGTAGATCCGGTTTCAGGGTTAGGACCGATCAGGGTTAGATGGTATCGGCCGGGGCTCTTGCATGCGCCTAACATGGCCGGGGATACCCCGGCAATGCGTAGGATTGGACCGCCACCGCTCCCACAAGCCATGCGAGCGCTAATAAAATTGTGCTCGGCTCGGCGCACAGTATAAAATATGCTTGATGTAGATATAGATATAACGTAAGAAAATATTTGTATATACAAAGAGAATAGAAAACGTTTTATATGTTGCTTTCCCAATATATTGAAAATATTGCTTTCTTTCGAGACTCTCTTTCCTATAGTTTTTGAATATATTACCCTAAAATTCTGAACCAAAAGAATATCGGAAAAAAATTTTTATTATAACTATCTTATTATAGAAATCTTCTTTCTTAGATATAAAAAATGGAAATTATTTTCTGCAACATCGAGAGAAAATTTTGTTGTTCTTAATAATACGATTTAACATTAAACGAAGTTTGGTGTTTTTGAATAATTTACGATGTATGTTGAACTTTCTGATAGAACTCTGCTGTTATAAATTAGAATTCCATTGAAATTCATACTGATGTTTCTCTGAACACGAAAGAGAAAATTTTGATTAACTCCGCTTTTTAAACTTTTATAAAATTTTTCTATAAAATATTAAATAAATAAATACATTTCACAATCGGCATTATCTATCTTTTATAAATAAATCTGATGACGAAGAATATAAATATGTATATATTATATTTTAATAGATGCAATATATTCTTTTGAAGCAAAACTCTCAATTATATAGTAATAATAATAAAATTAATATTACGCACTAAACGCAACATTTATATATTCGTATGCAATCTGATGCGATATTTTTCTTCTCCTTAAATTAGGTAAATTTCATCTTATATGCAGCCGGGCGTGAGCATTCGAAGCAGCATCGATTCGCGCTCGTTAATAAAATCCGTCGGTTCGGGGCATCGATCCGCCGGCGACCGCGAAGACAACGCGGAATCGAGCGTGATAAATAAAGGAGGGTGCTCGGATCGGCGGCGCGGCGCTCGGATAGGTACGTCCCTTAATAGCAAAGGTCGAAAACCTTGTCGAGTTGACTCGCGGGATAGCGCGCAGACCTACTTCCACGTAACGTCGATTCCTTTTATTGATTCTATTTTTGCGAGAAGCCGAGAGAGAGAAAAATAGAGAGAAATAGAACGCTCACCGTCGCCACGATCGCCGGTCACGATTCGTGCGTTACCGATTCGGCCTTCCATCGAAAAATGATAACACCCAAAATTGGGTCGTTATCCAGATTGCCCGGATGCCTTCGAAACGTTAATAATATAAAATGCTCGTTTTGAAAATGAGACGATTATTTTTACACAATATTGCTTATAAAATACGAAACATGGACATCGTTATAAATTAATCGGGAATCAATATTCGGTAATCCAATTTCAAGTGGAATACTAGTCAAATGGTTAATACGATAATTCTTCCGGCAATTACGCGAGCGTATACTATTTTTCCAATGAGATCTTATCATCTTAGGAAACAACAATAATAAATATTACGTGAGATATTGGATTATGATACCGTGTAACCAAGCAAGAAAGGTGGAAAAGGATGCGGTCGTCGTTAACCGCGATTATGAGTAAACAATTATGACTTTGAACAAAAGAGACAATCTCTAGAAGATGGAATCTAAATTTTAATGAAAGATCAAAATATTCATTTAATATTCATAAGAGGGTCTATAAAAAGATCGACGTGCTCGTTTCGGAAATAGAAGACATCCGTCGATTTCAAAAGCGTTTTGAGAAGACAACGCAGAGAAACGACAAAATGATCGGCCGGAAACGATCGCCGGTGGACAGAGAGAGAAATCGTAATTAGATTCGCACTGGTGAACGGCCGACGACGGCGCGCGTTGCTGGAAATAGAAAGTAACGACCGAACAATCGAAGGCTAATCGATAGCGTGTAAAGCCGGACGGACGAACGACGCGAGGGGTGTACAGACACCTCGCTACATTAGACTTTAATTCGGCCGCAGTAGTGCATGACCCGGTATGGTCAGACGCAGCCCTCTTCTGGCACCATCTCCGCGACGCTACCGAAGGCTCAGGTTATCAATGGCAGATAAATTACCGGAAATTGGCTGGTTTCTCGCAAAAAGCAAACAAAAACTAATCATGATAATATCGTCCATATAATACCGATTGCTGCATTATAATTATTATAATAAGCTCACAATCATGTAGGTACCTGCCTATGTGTATCAAGTCGTCTAATATTATTATTTTCTTTCATTTCCTCTATTTTCTTATTTTTTACATAAGAAAATAATTATCTAACGAGTTAGCTCAGTTTATAGAATTTCATTATAATTTTATTATATTTTTAATTGATAATAAAATTTTAAAGTGATCGAAAGATATTAAAAACTCGTGTTTTTAAAAAAGGACAAATAAATTTTAAATGTTGCTTGTTATTGTAAAGTATAGGTAATAATAATTCGACAGTTGATATTAATTTGACTCGTTTAGATAGCAATTACCTATTAAGGGTAGGGAAATATCAAGGCGTGAGCGCTCTGCTTGCCGACGCTTATTTAAGGGTTGAACGTGTAGGGGTGAGAAATATTACCGACGGTTGTAGCTCGATTGAAACATACCTATCGACACGTCCTGCTTTATCAGAGTACAGCTTATACCGTTCGCTGTCCTTATCAACGTTATCTATAGTCGACTCCTGCCGATATTACGTCAGGAGGTAAAAGGGATAAAAAGGGTTGAAACAATGTCGGTAAAATAGATTGCACGCGGATAACATAAAAATTATAGGTAATTTTCAAATGATAAGAGATGTGTTTATATCCATTTAACGATTTCTTGGCATATTGATGTTGGCTGCGATCCATTTGACGTTACAAATGCTTCGAAGCGTTCTTCTTCTCCTTCCTTTTACCAAAGAAAGAAGGAGAAGAAGAATGCTTCGAAGCATTTGTAACATCAAGTGGACCACAGCCGTTATCCCTTTTAAAAAACAATAAAACACGATTGCTAACACTTAATTAATTGTTACCCATATAAATCTTGAAAACCTATGTATTTTATTATTTTCACACAGAAACTATTGGTAAAAGTAAAAAAAATTTTTTTACAAAATGTGACGTCTTAATACAAAACTAAAAAATATAGTATTAAACGTAGAATTCTAATATGTAATCGTCATAATTTAAGCAAAGGCCTAAAAAATTTTTTTTTTAATTTTAGCTTCATATGGACGATAAATACATAATATTCTATTTTCAATCTACTAACTGTATGCAAATGTTTTCTTAGAATTGTCGATAAATAAAATAAGACTAAATTGCAAATAAATCATATTCGCCCGAATTTATCGTTCCTATATTAATTAATACTATCAAATACGATGCCATAAATCAATATACAGTAAACCCTCGTTAACACGAACATTCGGTTAACCCGAACTAAAATTTGGGTCCCGGCAGAGTAAAAAAAAGTATGTAAAATTACAGGACAAGTGTAAAAATTATATGTAAATAAGTGTAAAAGTATCATTATTTATAACGGAAACGTAACAAACTCATGTATTTTTACAACAATTATATACGTGATTTTGTAAGTTTCCATCATAAATAGTGAAGTAATATTACATCCTTTTTTTATAGTGCAGGGCAAGATTTTCTCGGTTAACCGAACACCTGATTAACACAAACTCAAATCCTGGTCCCTTCAAGTTCGTGTTAACGAGGGTTTATTGTATAGCAAAGAAATTTTAATTGTTCATTTTTCTCCTTTTTATACCGCAAAATTTCTAAACTAGGACGCATCTATGTGTTTATAGCTGTTCGCAGCTAAAGGATCAAATAAGAAAACACGAAGAGAGAGAAGGATCACTCACATAATATCGCCAAGCTTGAGTCGCGTCTGTATAAGGGCACAGCTCTTGTGGTCACTGGTAGTGACAGCCCTCCGTCTCCTTGCGGCATATCGGGGCATCGTATCCATGTGCGTCGGGCCATCGGCCGCATTTCCAGGACCACCGCCGGTCCCGGATGTGGCACCATAGCCGATGAGGCCCACACTTCCACGCACCAGCGGATTGCTGCCACGCCGACGCGAAGACACGTGCCGACCTCCCACGCCACCCAGCATCCTGGAAGACGTATAAACTAATTAAATCCAAATAGATGTAATTTTATATATAATTGAGAAATAAAAACCTAAGAATCGAAGTTACATTAAATAAAACTCATTTCTGCGATCGCAGCTTAAACTCTAAAGCGCGTGAAAAATTGCAATTGCTAACTTGAAAATTAATATATAAAATTAATATAATTCTCAATTATTATTCTACTTGCCTTTATAATGCTAGCACTCTGTTTTCAGAATTTTGATATAATTAACAGAGTTCTGATTTTTCCTCAAAGAGTTCTAAAGTTCTTCTGATACTTTTCTCTAAAATTTTGAAAAAAATTCGAACGATTAAAAAATAAGAATCCAAATATCGATAATTTATCGAATTTCTTTTCGGAAATTTGATAAAACTCTCAAGAAAGTACTAAAACAAGAAGTACTCTAAAATAAATCTTTGGATTCTTTGTTTTTCACTCTTAATTGTCATAACTTATTTTTCGATCAGATTCTATTTCTACTAAAAAATTCTATCAGAAAGTATTATAACTCAAATCAATCTTGATTATAAAAAAAAATGTTATGAATATTCCTCGTACCATGAAAACATGAAGCTGACACGCCATATCTTCGGATCCCTATTTTTTACACTCAAGCTCTTTTTAAAAAAAAAAAGAATGTCACAGTTTATTCTGTATAGTGATGTGTCGGAAACGATATCGCAGCAAAAATAAAATAGGAATAGTGACGAGTACCTAGCGTCCCTGACTAAAAACTTTTATCTGATGTATTCAGTTTTTCGAAATTAGGGTCGCCGGTCATAAATCAACATGATACTTTAAATCAGATGGCACGCATGAATCACGTAACCGATAAACTGTCCAGGCGGGCCGAAATCGCCGCTCTCGTTTTAAAAAAAATTGCAGGGGTAGACTAATGAGGCATGGAAGAAATCCAACGGAGCGTTCTTTCGTTAATTAGGTTACGTTGACTGGCCTAATCTCGGCGCATCAGTGGCGGCCAGTAGTCACGCGATCGAGCACTTGTGCCCGTCTATTTTCTGGCACGCGTACCGCAGCCATTAATAGCTTTTTTTCCCTAACGTATCGGTGATGTCTAACTAACCTTCATTAGATCGATGGGAAAAAGTCGGTCGTATCGAATATAAAGGAGGAAAAAAGAAGGAACCGTTTTCGACGCCGCGGTACGAGATTCGATATGGATTTACACGCCATTCATACGTTACGCAAGCAGCATTAAAGACACCGTTTCTCGGCAACATGCGTGAAATATTCTATTAATTACTCGCGCTCGCGTCCTGCATAGCTATTGGCTCCCTCGCAGCTTTTCAAACGTCATGAGCGTGTGGATCTCCTTTCCATTTCTACCTTTTCTCTTCATTTCCTGAAAGCGTCCGTCGTGCACGCTGAAATGATGGAAAATAAAGCGCCACCGCTATCTAGATATTGCGAAATCCGATTAATCATCGTCCGAACGCGACGTACATGTCGAGTTCACTACCCTTGGCGAACCGGAAATGCACGGCACCGTCTACCATGTGAATAGAAACGCAGCAGAAAAGTCGTAAAAGTATTCGTAATACTTTCGCGGCAATCAGTGCCTCGATGTGTAAAAGAGCCTGCAAATGTCAAAAGAAAAAATCTCGAAGGGATGCTGCTTTCCAGCTGATAATATTTCGACGTGCTTTTTAATAAATGCGAGAGACATTCTCTTTATATTCGTTTGTGTCCTTCATAAATGCTCTGCTAAATAGAGTTCGCGGAATTTTGTGTCAATATCAGCTTGGCACTTTAAGAAACGATAAAAGATTAAACGATGCTCGATAAAATCAGCCTTAATAAAAATGCGGAATTGTGGATGAGCGTCGTAAATATTTCAAAGTAAAATAATTTCGACTACGGTAAATCATCCGCGTTATATATCACCGCGGTCGTCGTTGTTTCCTCCGGTATCAAATTCGAGACTTTATTACGAGCTCGGCGGAGTTTCTCAAAGTTCCTCACCAAGCGCATTACGCTAAGCAGGCGCACGTAGTGTACACTAAATAAGTACATATCCATGGATCGAGAGCATATTGGGTATACTAGTTTACAGTTGCGTGTTCTCCAAATGGCGGTGCTCAAAGCTTAAGACTACAAAATTATGATTTCGTGAAATGCCACAAAATCTTGCGACGAGATGGATGTTAAGACGAAAATATTTTAGCAGGTGTGCGTCAAATTAAAATCGCAATAAAGTCTCACTTTAAATTTAAGAAGAAATAAGAGATTTTAAACAATATAATTACATGACCGCAAAGTGTATTAAACAATTAAAATCGAGAACGGCCAAATACGGTCATAGCAGATCTTAGTGCTCATTTAATATTTTATGTGTAATTTTTCTAGTTCTTTTTAACTACGCGCCGTTACTTTCGGACTTAAAACGCAGTTTTTGGCCGTTTTCGATTTTAATTGTTTAAGAGATTTTAATATTCGATAATATAAAAAGATTTGTGATCGCGACGATTTCCACAACAATCCTACTGAAAAAGACCGATTAATTGAAGATTCTTCATCTCAAGTATATTTTACAGTGGGTCTGTAATACTCCCTGCGTAAAATACGCTCCTGACAATTAAAGCCGCAATTTTCCGTCGATCTCGATTTCTCGCGGATTGAATCGTGACGCGAGATATTCGTGGCATCGACAATTCGCTCACACGGTTATTTGCGCGCACGAATTATTATCCGGTCCGGCTTTATCGAATGAACAAAACAGAATTACAATCCATTACGGGCACACCCACGCGCGCTGCGCGCATCTCAACACGTTGCAACGCAACGTGAAATTTCACGCAAATGGACATTACTGATGCGACATCATCGTGCTCAAAAGTAATCAATTTATAAATTTTTAATTTTCTCTTTTTTTTCTCTATTGTTCCGTCAGGCTTATTTCATCGTTCCACCGAATCGTCCTTGTCTACACATCAGCCATTCATTCGTTTATTCTCCGCATAAATGCGTAATGCCGTAATGAAATAAAAGTCGATACAAAGTCGAGAACAGGTTGTGTTTTCTTTTGTTGTTACATAATGCATCGAGAATAATGCATTATGTAACGTGCATTGACAATATAATCGTATCTCAATAAAAATTTACAAATTAAAAACAATGTATACACCGGTGCGCAATTATTATTTATACAATTTTCCACAAATTTACATCTAGTTGCAATTTTCTGCTCAATTTTACTTTATTATTCGTTATATTATTTATGTAACGTGTCGCTATTAAATTGTCATTATCCCATTGATACTCAATCATTTACGTAAATTACTACTGCATTATATCAATTACATTATCTATTTTGTCTATATTATTTATATGAGCTTGACGAGATAAGAGAATCAGAAAATGAGTTTCGCAAACACAAGCTTGTCCGTCCTCCTCCTTTTCCTCCCCACATTCTGCACCATTCACGATTGCTTTCGCAGAGGATAATGAGAAATCGAAGGCGAAGCACGCGTGGGGGCACATCGACGCGCTTTACATGAACGCGTTTAGGGAAAATACGTAGGCCGCGTATGTGTGTACAAGTCGTAGTAGCTAGTCTTCCCGCACCTCGCGCCAGTGGTCGAAATTTTAGGGTAGCAACCTGTTGCTAGGCACCCCGGGGAACTCTTATTCCACCCTCGCCGTGTTACCCAGCAACCTCTGCCCTATTCTCTGTCTGCCTTCCTCCTCTAACCCTTTCCAACCACCATCCTCCCTCTGTCCATTTCTCTTTTTCTCTCTTATATTGTACGTGCATACTCTCTCTTTGTACGCACGATTTTTTCTCTGGTTCTCCCTTTCCAGTATAACAGAACGAATGTTGCTCGAGAATCTCTCTCGTCGATGCTTGCACGAACCGTCCATGGAGGATCTCGTTTTTATTTCGTTCATTGTTCTTTTCATCTCTTTTCAATTCCTTTGTCCGATCTACCTCCTCTCCTCACAAGTATGTCTGCTATTGCTCTTTTTGTTGATCTCAACCGAGCTCGAATTTGCCGAACCTCTAGTTCCTTCCGCTTCCAGGTGCGAGAACAACATACTTCTATGTGCGTATACGGTTCTCTTTCATCTGGTACCTTGTCCGCTAGATAAAAGTGTCCTTAATCCAAATAAAGTCCGGAACAATTTAAAAATAAAGATCGTATTTTCATCGCAAGCACAATAGTTATTTGTGTAACAAGTGCGGGAAGTTGACAATTGGACACGAGCGCGGAGAAGGCGAATGCGATCACCCGCACGAGTTTACAATTGTCAACTCGCACGTGTTACACACACTATTTTATATTACACGTGCGTGGAAAGTGGCCCATTACGCGCGTTTCTTGAAAAGAAACGCGCGGAATGGGCACTTTCCACGCACATGTTATATAAATAAGTTATCCATCCTTAGAAACTCATATATTTACGATAATATTAGATGGATTATTGTTATCCTGATACGTAATTATAGTTTTGAGATATTAAGCATTTTTATCTGAATATCGAGAAAAGATTTCAAAAGCCACAATAATTTTAAGTAAAAATTGCTATTTCTGCACATTTGCACTTTGGCACGAGAGTGGCAATATCTCGTTTAGCAAAGGGTTTCAAAACGTTTGCAATCATCTCTGAACATTTTTCGTTCGCTAATTCCTTTCTGTTTGGTACAGAGTACTACATCGACGTAGGAAATCTAATAAAGAATCGAAGGGATCGGCCGACTTCTCGTAAAATTAGTTTCACCCCGGAGCCGCTCCTCGTGCCAAGGGGCAGGAACGGGAAGAAGGAAGAGGGTGAACGATGGCAGGGAATCCCGTTCGAGAATGTCGTGCGCGGAATGAAAAGGGAAAGCAAATTTATAAGACCACTGTTAAGGTGGAGACTTTCAGCCGCGTCGGGTTTTACAATACCTAAAAGTTCGAATAGTTCAATACATAATTAAGGTTAGATTAATTATTTCAGATTAATTGCGAATTCTCTTCTCTAATGACGATCTAACTGATCGAGGAACATTAAGTGCACATTAGAAAAAAAAAATACAGCGAGTTTTGTATATGACGTATAACGAAAACAGTCCTAAGGTACATTTTCTTTCTAGCTTTATAGGATAAATTTTATATTACGCAATGTTACGCGATCGGCAACGAGAATAAATTATAAATTTCCAAATATGGATTTTTAAGATGGATGTAACCTGCTTTTATATTGGATGGACGATAAAACACGTAACGTAATTCTGTAAAAATTGATTTAACCATCTTCGCATATTACTCGAACGAGTAAAATCGGTGAGAATAGATTTTCGATTTAATTTAAATACAGATTGTTCCGTTAGTCTACTCGAATTTCCTAAAACATCTCTGCAATTGAACCATAATTAAATCTGAATTCTATCGAAACAAAGTTTATATGAGATTAAATGGTGCAATACGAGTTTTCCTTGCTCGTCTGTAACTTGATTTGCGAAAAGCCCGTCATTTCGTGCGGATCGATGAAAGATCGAATTCGATGAAACAATGCATCGTAACCTTTTTATCCACTCATGTATCACGTTACAGTTATTATGCTCCTCCCGGAATCCACCCTCGCAAATTAGCAAACGGATGTTAAAATCGCCCGATTATTTACAATTTTAATCACTAGCTAGCGAGTCGCGCCGCGTCCAATAGTCGGCCGGCTATAATGGCAAAGTTCAACTAATGTAGCAGTGATCTCACAAACCGAAACTCGAAGTGCTGCTTGAGTGGAAAGTTCCGACAAGGAACAGCTACGGCACAGTGATAAAAGACGGTTATATACGCAAAATCTTGATGGATGCTACAAATTTACTCCCGAGTACACGCGCCAAACATAATTTGGTTATGAGTTTATGACGAACCAAACATATCCTATGCAACGATTTTTAACCTAACTATAAATTATAAATTATAAAAATAAACAAAATAACAAAAAATTAGAGAGTTTATATATTATACAAGTATACACATATTTTTTTAAGTCCTAAAATATTGTCTTTCGCAAACTGTTTAAAATGAGATCTTAAATAGTCATTATGATTGTGCATTTTTGTTTCTTACTTTTTAAATAATAATGTTGAAAGATGATGATAAAGACATATAACAAGTTTGTATGCAACTCATACAAATGATCTTTATTATTTTTACAATATAATTATAATTACATTAATTACAAGCGTGCCAACACTGCATTTACATATGAAACTACTTAATTATGTTATTATTAAACTTTACACAATAGGCGTATATGAGATATAAATCATCATTAATAATTCTCTGAATTAAAGGTAATAATAACCACCTCGAGTTAGTGGAAAATACAGCATCTCGTAAATGTACGAGAGATAAATTTCTGCAGAGCTTACTGGGTAAGAGCGAACAATAATCCGCGCGTTGACTCTTTTTCCCACCCTTTCTCGATTTTGCACTTTAGGCGCAGCAGGATCTAATTTTCCCTCTCGCCTCTCTATCCTCTCTCTCTCTCTCTCTCTCTCTCTCTTGTGAATGTCGTTCTCATTGACTATTAATGGGGAACGAGGAATGACAGCAGAGGAGAGAAGAAAATCCCTCTTTCGTCCGGATTCTCTGCAAAACCTGTTGGTTCATTTCGTCAACCGTCTGCATCCGACACTCCATGAACAGATTTGTAAGAAATAGAGAGAAAGAGAGAGAGAGGGAGAGAGAGAGAGAGAAGAGGGAGAGGAAAGGGGAAAAAGACAAGAAGAGCGACAAAGCATGTTGCGTTGCGATTTTCCGTTGCGTTCGCGCTCCGCACGGTAATTGCACCTGCAGCTCCTTTGATCTAAATCGTCCGCGGTCTGCAACTAGCTGCGCGCGCCTTTGACGCGCAGAATTTTACGCAGACGCTGACTTAAAACTGAACAACCTGCCCTTTCACCCGGCGACAATGGACTGGAATTTGATTACGGAAAACACAATATCGCTGAGAATTCTTCGAGCGCACAATGAGGCGCTCTTTGAGGACGCCCTTTGTATACTTTAGAGTTGCAAGGCAGGAGACCCAAAATATATCCTCTAATTATGCTTTAGCTACTGATAGGCTTGAAGTACGTTATATTGTCTTAATAAAAACCTTGTAGCTTTAATAAGAAATAAACTTCCTTGAAGATTTTTATATCATTGTAATTGTATCTTTTTATAAAAGTGTATTATATGAATGCACATTTTATATCTTATAAATAAAAATGTTCACATTTTCGTAAATTTGTCTATTGCGATAACTTTACAGAAGATTAATTTTATCATTCGTCTACATACGATCAGATTCGCCACTTTCTACTTGCTCAAAGCAAGTAAGTTCCAAGCTTGTGGTCGTCATTACACGAAGTTGTTTAAGGTAGCGAGTCTTCCCGCTGATCAAGATAGATCTCGTCGTCAAGAGCGCGAAACGAGGTTTTATACGCGGTAATTACGTCACTCCGCGACGAGGGACGATCAATCTTCGGAACACGTGTAACGCAATCTTGACCGGCCAACAACATCGAAAGCCGACACACGCATTACACTATGTCCTATGAAAGCATAACGTCATGCCACGCGCTCGTTAACGTCGCTTTACAGAATTCCCACAGGCCGCTCGTGGAACACGCGTCGACATTTAATCGTCAAACGATCGGCGCGCGTGTCCCAGAAACGATTAGCGCAATTCGGCGGTCATTTATCGAGTCCATAAACGGTGTATTTAATTAACCCTCCTGTCGTATCGGACATTTCTCGTTCAACTTTTGGATCTTATCATTCCTCATCGTTTAGCATATCCCATTATACAACCTGGGTCAATAATATAGTAAGTATACTGATCGTATAGTTAAGTATAGTATATAAGATCATAAGAAATCAAATTAATTTTACATAAAATTATAATAAATATCTATAATATAATTAAATGTTAAGTTTTTGTGTTTTTATATCTTAATTTCATCTTTTCAATTATATATTTCTATACTTCAGTTTAACATTGCTCATGATATTATAAAAGTTCTAGGTTCTAATAAGAGATAAAATATTTTTAGCTGTTAAGAAAGAATATTTAGAAACAATGAATTTTTTATTTTTTGGTTTTAATTAAGTTTTTATAGAGAAAACTTAAGGATTGTGTGTGTCGCCTGCGGTATGTTACGAGTGCGATAACGCGCAAACCTGAAAAATTGTATATAGAATCCTTGAAACATCCCGCTGGGAAATAAAGGGTTAATACGAAATTATCACTCCGTGCTGTATTTCGTGAAAAAGGTTTACTCCTCCCGAATCTTTCGGAGCAGTTAAGGCACATTGCTTTAATTTAATTTATCGACTCGACTTATACATCGTCCACGTATTCCTCGAGACTGTATACTATCCCGAGAGCGTCTTATTGCAAAGTTACAGGAGAGTAGAAACTAGTGAATTTGCTTGATTGCATGCAAATCAGGAAAGTGACAAAAATAGCCGTTTAAATCAAATCGCTTTTAGCGCGATCGTCCATTAAAGTTACTTTAATTACAATTATCGCGAAGAAATGCAAACGCAAAAGCGGAACGATAACACAGTAATATTAAAATTGATCCTAACTATTCATAAACTCGAATCCTCCGACGGAAATCAATTTCTAATTAAAAAATCAAAGGGGAAATTTGTCAAATTGGGAAAAATTTGACATTAGCACTCTCATGAACATTTTTCATTAATTTCTAAGCGGGATACAATTGTCCACGATTTGTCCACGTTTGTCCACCCAAAATTTTCGTTTGCCCATTGTTCAAAAAAAAGTTGTGTCCAAATTAAAAAATTGGAAAAAATTTGACATTAACACCCCGAAATGCAAATTTTTATAAAATTTAGGTGGCATTCGTTTGTCCACAATTTGTCCACATTTGTCCACCCAAAATTTTCGTTTGCTCACCCTTAAAAAAAAAAGTTATAACCAAAATAAAAATTAGAAGAAATTTGACATCAGCGCTCCAAAATGCAAATTTTTATAAAATTCAGATGGCATTCATTAATTTGTGCACGATTTGTCCACGTTTGTCCACCCAAAATTTTCGTTTGCCCATTGTTCAAAAAAAAGTTATAACCAAATTAAAAGAGAAAGTGCCAAGAAATAGTGACAGTTGACGTAGTTCTACGTTGTTAGTTGCGGCTCAGTTGCTACTGAGCCCCTTTGATTTTTTTACTCGAAATCTGCAATTACAAGATCACATGCTAGGGTGTAGAGGTGTGCGAATCAAGTATTTGCAAGTCGAATCGAATCGAATCTTTGATAACATGTTCGAAATCGAATCGAATCGAATCTGAAATTTTCACGTCGAATCGAATCGAATCGAACCTCTTCGATTCGAATACGAATCGAATTCGAATCAAAATTTCCCGGATTTACATAACAAATTAAATGAAGCAATCAAAATAGGCGATC
>NJRP01000153.1:313176-331426 GCA_003063835.1 Aphaenogaster floridana | reverse complement strand
GAGGAGATCAAAGAGAATGCGACGAGGGAACTAAAGGCCATCCCTTCGTCGGCCTACCAGGGATGCATGGAGGACTGGGTCAAGCGTTGGCACATGTGTGTTGCTTTAGATGGATCATATTTTGAAGGAGATAAAATAAATTTGCCTGAAATTTAACTCTATTTTGTTTTATTTAAAAATTCCCGGTACTTTCTGATCATAGGGTACCTATCCTCAACGATTTTATTCGCGAGTAAAAACAAGTCTCAGTATATAAAAAAATATACTCTTTGCGTTTATTTTTAAAAATAGAAATAAAGACATGAATAATTCTTAAAATTCGGAAAACAGAGAAAATTGAATAGAGGTTTTCCGTCAAGACATTCAATAAAGCAGAGAATTGAATAATATGCGACGCTAAGCAATTGTATCACAGTAGAAAAGGCAAATGTCAAACGCGCTATGATCTTCGTGCATAACAGTTCCCGTAATCATAATGCTCGAAGACCTAAATGTGTCCCTCTTGTGCGTTACTTGGCAACAGTTCCCCGTCCTCGTTGTCATCGCGATGCCCGATTTTGCGAGTGTTCCGGCGCGGACGTACGCGCTTCCCTTCGTCGATCGTCGTCGGAACGGAGGAGATTGGCAGCAGCGTATTGTTCGTACCGCGAGCCTCATCAGCCGGAAAAGCTATTTCCCGATCAGATCCGCCAATGACCGAATATCGACCGTTGAAAAGCCAGCCGCGTTTACGGACGCGTCACGGGAGGGTCCTTCATTTTCCTCCTTGTCCTCGGCGATCGACAGCCACGATTTGACGTGTCGTATGACAACCGCGAGGACAAGGACTACCTTCGTTTAATACGCGGCGACCTTCTGCCCCGTGAAACTTGGAGACATATCTAATAACGCGCCATCCGCGACTCGCAAGGATTAATTCTTTATGCCTTGGATTACGGAGAATTTCTCGATATTTCAAAAATGACCATATAACTTTCCGCAAAAACCAGAAAATAGCCAAAGAACAGATTAATGCAAGCCATTTTGCAATACAATGAAAAAATCATATAACACTATAAAAGATATACAATCCTCTATATTCAACTTCTGTAATTTTTTGAATGTTATTCTTTTCTCATATTATTAAATTTCTTGAGAACTTTTAAACGCTATTAACATTTAGAGTGCCAACTACGTACATTTTGAGCGTGGTACCTGCGGGGCTCAAAATGCACAACATTTGATGAGAAAGGATGCACAAGAAAAGAAAATTAGGCGAGCGTACATTTCTTGTTATGAGAAACGCAGGTGTTCCTTGAATCGGTTACAGGCAAGGAAAATGTAAAGAAACCGTGATATATTGCCCTACATGCCCGACAAAATAACTATGCTTAGATTGCTTCTCAGAATATTATTCAAAATTAATGTAATTTTTGAAAATTTTGTTTTAAATATGCATTTAGTGCACTACAAAAATGAGGTTTCATTCTTTTCATTCAATATATTTATAAACATTTAACAAAATCGTCCCTTGAGTAAATAAAACCATCACCCTATCTATGGGTAACGGGGCCCAAAAACTCATTCATGAATCCAAAGTATTAACGGATATTTTCACTCCCGCTCATTTAATTCATTTGATTCAGCGTTCAATCTAATTTATATTTACATTTATGCAATTTTTTCCTCTTCATTTTCTCGGCTAAAGGGATATGTTATTATTATCACAGTCCCTAACTCCAGATCAAATTGAACAGTTACAGGGATTACTGTCAATTTAGAGCGCAAAGTAAGGTTCTAGGACCTTTTCGCAAGACGATTTGGAGAACAGCCAGAGTAGTAAAATATTTGAGAGCACGTACCAACCGGTCGTCGGTCGTAGAAGATTGGCAGTCTATTGTCAGATGATGTATGCAGATTTCAATCGGAAAAGCTATTTCCCGATCGTATTCCGCGCCGTCTAAATCGAACATGTACGAGAATATACGTACGTTTCCGCGCCATTAAATTACTCCGTGGATGAGTTTCGAAAGTTTAGACGTACAACAAAGGGCACTAAACGCGGATTCGATGAGGAAGCATATCCTGCCTACTCTCTTAGTCCCGTGGATTCGAATCTAAATCTAGCCTAATCGGTCGATCGATCGGAGAAAATTGGCAGATCATCGCGGAATTTCCTCGAGAATGCTTTCTCCTAAATCGGTATTTCTCGACGCGGCTAAATTATAAAACGTGTCTTTAAAATTCTTCCTACGTGAGACTCTTCCATTAATTTGAACTCAAATTTTCTTAAAAATAGAACGAGGACCGGATACCTGTGACAAGCCTTAAAAAGGAGGTTTAGGTTGTACGAAATGAAGTATATCAAAGGCGAGCACACAAGGTTGAATTCCTCGTTCTTTTTTTAGGTAAGTCTATTGCCGTTGCAGCTGGGTCGTCTGATATCCAGCAAATCTATCTCTCAACCCAACCTGGAATGTAAGCTTAATCGAGTTTGCGTCTCAAAGCCTATGTATAGCTTGCCGTATATTAGCCAAGCTCCCTGGAGCGAGTCGTCGAATATTGAAAATGACAATTAAATTCAAGCAGCTCTTGTCACCTCTCCGCGTCGCGGAAAATAAAATATAAATTATTATATTAAAATGATTGTAATTTTTTTTATCGCGATCGATTATGGAGAGTCTAAATCCATTACAATATTAGGAAGTTAAGGACGTCACTGAAATAACCAACTCGCAAATGTCAAATGAGGCGTTGCTTATCCAATTACTCGTATTTGGACAAACAATAACGCATTTAACGGTTTGCGTCGAAACCTTTCAGAGAGTGTTATTGTGCCGAAAGAACGGCTACGTACACCATGTGATGAAGGCAAACAACGTCTGTAATATTCAGGTCAACGTTTCCGTATCTTTATTCAGTGCTTCACGGATATCGATTTCCGGTTCGATGACGAAGCGAATAACGACATTTTGCGTACAATTTATAATAGACGCATTTTAAAAAGCAGAATCTTTTGTTGGGTATACAATCGCCTGAGTTGTGTGTGTGTCAGGATATCTAAATAATTTTTCATTAAAATTTACTATCGCGTTATTGTCCCAATTTAAAAAAATCACATAAATGATTAATTATGTGACAAGATGATTAAATGTTCATAATTTTAATACATATTTTTACAAACTTAAAAATTAAGGTGAAAAAACAGGGCGTTGAGAGTCGGCGTCGTAAACGGTGTGTAATTAAATTTTAAAAAAATTCTTTAGTATTACACAAATTAGTTACATGAGTGATATAAAATTCCGACGGAAATTAAATTTTAAAAACTCTTTAGTATTACACAAATTAATTACATGAGTGATATAAATTTCCGTCGGAATTTTATATCACTCATGTAACTAATTTGTGTAATACTAAAAAGTTTTTCTTTTTATTTAATTACACACCGTTTACTGTGCTGACTCCCAACTCCCTGCTTTTTCACCTTCATTTTTGAGTTTGAATTATCGGGAGTTCTTATTATTAATTTTTGCATTATACATATTTTTACGTCACTTCGTAAAGCAAATGTTCTTTAAATACATCTACTAGCGTTAAATGTATTTTTAATTTCAAAATTCCATAAAATTATAAAACCAACAAGATTCCAAAGATATGTATAAGCTCAATTTCGTTATTAATTCAGTTACATTGTGTCTATATAGATCTTTGTAGGACACTTATGTAGTGATGGTTCTAGTAGATCTGATATGATACTTGAAGTATCGAGTGCTCGCAGCGGATCTGTCGATTCCGATATGGACATCCTATCGCGGACATGGATAATATTAATAGCCTTTCACGAATACTTGCAGCAGACGCGTCTATCTTGCGCATGTTTCACCATTGCCCGGGGAACAACAAATGTTCGCGCATGAGATCGTCCAATTCTCTTGGACGAGGTATCAATCCATCGGTAGTCTCATAAAATAAATGAAATCAATATCGTTGCCTGAACAGCGGTGCACCCGCGTTTCTGTTATTCTCTCACGGATCATATGTGCCGCCGCATTCATGCGATACGCGTCAAATATCAAATATTCGACGTGCAATTATTTTGCGATGTGGTTTATGCGTGATCGCGCAGGAAAATGCGTCACGGATTTCCGGCATGGCTCCGGATATTTATCTAACAGGATTTATATTTATTCAATATTAATAGAGATCCTCGGCAGAGGATCCTCGCGGTGATTTGATCGCGCCAGATAGAAGCGATACCTCTCATGCGCGCGTCCCTACTTGGTTTGCTCGAAAACTAGTAGATATTGCTTCGGAGATATTGCTACATAGCAGAACTACGTGTGTATCTCGATACGTGATATATAGTATTGCCCGTAGCGATGAACACCGTACAAAATAACGTAAAATAAACGTAACGTTTTGCGTCCAAGTTCTCGTCAACAACGATAAAAAGTAAAAATAATATATTGTACATATTAGCCTTCACGTTATTTTTTAGTTATCAAATTTATAGCTATCTCATTGTTAGTTTTATTCGTGACGCAAGTCACCTGTTGACGCAATATTTTTTAGACGAATCAATTCCCAAGTCTAACTAGCTTACTTTCCCTATATAACACATAAAGCATAACTTGAAAACAATAATAAATTTAAATATGTCAATTAATAATAATAATAATAATAATAATAACTATTACGCAACCGTGAAAACGCGATATCGAACTGGAAACGTCTATTTCGCAATAATTAACGTCATAGTAATCGAGAGATTGAGGGCAGCGCAAGTAGTAGTAACCAACCGATATGAATAGGATTGATCACTAGACTCATGCAGTAGTTACGGTCACATTGTGGCCAGTCTCCAAATGGCGAATCAGTTCGTTTACGCAGTCGCGTGCACTGTCATGCTTCCAGCTCGGCTTGAAGCATTATGGTGAATATGTCGCGAATTTAATAATCAGGATTCTGCGCATTCATTTACGCATTTATATACTTGGAGTACCTTTAATATTTTCCGTGTAAAGAAAGTTCTATTTTGCATCTACACGTTAATGAACATTCTTAAACAAAAGATTTTACAGGAAAAAGTTTGGAATACTGTAATATTTATTTTTTAATTATACAAGTTTCCCAAATTTTGGAAATTAAATAAATATAATAAAATAAATATAATTAATAATATAATAAATTATATATATATACACATAATTAAGCAGGCATGTCTTATAACTATGTGTTTACCACTTCATATTTTATATATGTACACTACCGTCCATAAATATTTGCCCACTCTAATTATTACATGCATTTTTTTATGTTTAATTTCTATTTTAATTCTGTTATATTCTCTGTATATATATATAGAATGAAAAATTTTGATCTATCAAACATTATCATTACATTCAATGTCCACTCTTAAAATTGTCCATTAATCTTTTGAATTTCTATCATTTTATTAAGGAAGACAAAGTGGGCAAATATTTATGGACGGTAGTGTGTGTGTATAAAACATAGTCGTAAGACGTCTGCTTAATTAATCGTCGTTAAGAGAAATGCTAATTGCGCCATTTATAAAACGGAATACGAGAAACGTATTGCCTTAATAGCGGACGCTAAATACATCAATACGGTAAGGCCAACAAAAGGAGACTCATTGTCAGTTTCAAGAACTTTCGCAGTTCGTGATTCCGAGCCAACGGGAGCTTAAACAATGTCTACGACGCGTTTTAAATCCGCAACTAAAAAAGGGCCGCAATAAAACCGCAGAATGGCCACATAAGCGGGGACGCGTATAAACCCAGTTTCGCGCGGAAACTCATAAATAACGGTACGATGGTAATCTAGTGCCAACTGCCGTCTTTTATGGAAGACGTTCCAGATTTTCTGCATAATCGAAAAAAAATAGTGAACACATCCAAAATAAAATAATATTTTTTAAACTATAGAAAAAAATCACAAAGTTGTAAAAAATTATTTTACGTAATAATGTTCCAGCGTAGAAAAGTAAATGGTTAGAACGACATAATGAACAATAGATTAATAAATAAAAAGGTCAATATAAGACGAGCACTTGTTAAATAAAAAATCAATAAGCTTAATCTTTTATTAACAAAATGTAATTAAATTAGATACGTTTCGACTTACTTAGTCATCTTCAGTCTAATGGTTAATATAGTATAATCTTATAAATATGATGAGAGTACATGAATAAATCGATCATCCATAATCATGTGACAATGCAAAATGTGTTTCGTTGCTGACATAAATTATATCTCATTGTCGAAATTCGATCCAATATTGTGAAGCGTCAATAAATTGAGGTAGATTCTCAACCCTTCCTCGTTAGAAGGCGAAAAAGAAGTGGAATCCTTGATATTATACATCCACAGAATTATGAGACAGAATATGTGTGTGCGCATTTTTAACTATATGTGTTGCTGCTGTGTATGATAGATAACGAATGATAAGATAGACAACGATATAATGAACTAAAAATATAAATAGTCTTTTATATAAAATATGCACGGAAAGAATCGTTTTGCTGAAATATCTAAAAATTTGACCAGATACAGATCTAAAAATAATTTTGTTGGGTCAGCAAAATAATTATGTACAACGCCCAAAATAGTTGCTAGAATATCAAAACTTTTTGCAGCATTATCATCATGTTTGAATGTCCTACATAGTTACTTTCGATGATCCAACAAAATTATTTTCAGATCTGTATCTGGCTAAATTTTTAGATATTTTAGCAATACCGTTCTTTCCGTGTGATAATTAAATAAAATTAAAATATGAAAAGTTCGTTAGGCTCCTGCATTTCCGAAATTATCTCCATAACATGATATCATAACACAATTTTACGGCTAAACGAGACAGACGTTCGGACGAATCGAAAAACAAAGCGTAATTAGCCAAAGGTTGACTGAAAGTACATATTACCGTGCGGTATATATCGGTTGCAAATACGACCGATTAATTCGCGTTGCCACGGACAACGGGAGAAAGTAGCGCGAGTTAAATTATATGTCACTTTTAGTTGGCGATTTCTAATCTGATTAAAGTCCATTGCCGCTGCTACCGCTGGTCCTTCGATGCGACGCGCTGGTCGGAGAATTTCGCAAATTGGTTTTCGACGAGAGAGAGAGAGAGAGAGAGAGAGAGAGAGAGCCACTACTGAGGCCGAGCCACGACAAATTTGCATATTATTTTGAAATACCAACGAGATACTTAAATGCACGTTGTTAAGCGACGATTACGATGAAATTATAGGTGAGAACGAGTTCACTAAACTTTGCACTAATACGAAAAAATAGAGCTCGAGGATATAAAACTGCTGTATAGTATAATAACCAGAAGATATATAAAACTCGTTTTATGATTGAACTCCCGATGCACAATCGGAATAATGCGTGATTAAATCACACGTGAGCATTGAAAATATATTTATAATGTATATAAAATATCTATAATTATATAATTATCTAGTACATTAATATTTACTATCTCTTCAATGTTCGTTCGATATAAGCTTTATGCGTGATAAGGACGGAATAAAATAGAAATCCCTGTACGATAATATCTAGAAGGATGATTGTAACAGAATAATTGTAGAGAATTACATATATAACGTGTAATTATATATGCTCCATCTAAAACAATGTATACATATATATATATATACAGGGTGTCCCATGATTCGAGGTCTATACATTAAAGGCGTGTTATTGAAGTTATTTAAAGTTGAAATTGTTTAATAAACGTATGTCTGTAAATGCCTGTCTCTTATACACATCTAGATGTGTATAAGAGACAGGGTAATATCAACGATTGCTCCAATTATAGCGAAACATCAATTATATTGTTACGCAATATCAAACATGACATTTTATTTATTATTTTCATATAATAAAAATATTCTGTTTGTCACGATTACAAGTCGTGGCACAATTTTTCTCATCTCGTAATAAATATTTAATTCCATATTGCATAACGCGATCCAATTACTGATACAATGTTATAGAGCAAGAAGGATAGAGAATTATTAGTAAGAGTGTATGAAATTCCCCTAATGAGATAGATAGACGTAATATCACAATAATTTATCTATTACAAAGAAATTATTTGTGACGAAAAACGAAAATATGAAAGTAAGAAATCTGAAAATTATCTTGTCGAAAATAAGAAATCTTATCTGTTAAAAATATATCAGCAGTAAATCAGCTTGATTCGAGCAGCTCGGAGAAAATCACGCACTCCATTAGGGCTGTCTCTTATACACATCTAGATGTGTATAAGAGACAGCTGTAAACATATATATGTATACATGAGAACAACGTTTTAAATGTACATACGTTAGCTTAGAATCGTTCCGTGCCGAGATATCGAGGTCCTTAAATTTGTGTCTATTCTCACATTTGCGATAAATTTGAATAGAGTTAGAAGACGCGCAGATTAGAAATTAGCAAACGTGGAAGACTGGTTTATCTCTAACTACATAAACGGATGAGAATTAAATCCTTGCAATGCAGTCGATTAATCTTATATAGGGTGTACAGTATAAAACATATCGTTTATATAACTTAAGAATGAATTAAAGAAAAAAACATTAGAGAAAAAAATTTCGTTTTATATCTATATTACTCTGTCTGCAAAATAATTCTTCTTTAAAAAATTGAAGAAAATACAATATCAATGATGTCATATCAACGATTGCTCCAATTATAGCGAAACATCAATTATATTGTTACGCAATATCAAACATGACATTTTATTTATTATTTTCATATAATAAAAATATTCTGTTTGTCACGATTACAAGTCGTGGCACAATTTTTCTCATCTCGTAATAAATATTTAATTCCATATTGCATAACGCGATCCAATTACTGATACAATGTTATAGAGCAAGAAGGATAGAGAATTATTAGTAAGAGTGTATGAAATTCCCCTAATGAGATAGATAGACGTAATATCACAATAATTTATCTATTACAAAGAAATTATTTGTGACGAAAAACGAAAATATGAAAGTAAGAAATCTGAAAATTATCTTGTCGAAAATAAGAAATCTTATCTGTTAAAAATATATCAGCAGTAAATCAGCTTGATTCGAGCAGCTCGGAGAAAATCACGCACTCCATTAGGGGGAGACCGTTGATGAGAAAATGTGGTCTCGCGTTTCGCTAATCCCAAGCGATACAAAAGGAAGCTAGAAGGGAGGAAGGGGATAGGCCAGGAAGATTAATGAAGTATCTACCGTGAGAGAGCAAACTCAATTTTGCAGAGCCACCCGGTATCCGACCGACCGGCGCGCGTATTCTGGAAATTACGAAGATTTACCGGCGAGCTGTTGCACTTCCACGTGCGGCTATACACGTATCGAGAGCTGTGGAAGTTACTATCCAGTCTTCCCGCATAAAGCTCGGGTAAACACGTATACGCTTACACTGAATATACTATTCGTTACAATGGCGAAATTTCGAGAAACCTCTCTATTAATTAACGTGCGATGCTGCAGCGTCGATAAAAGTACTAAAATTTCTTTCACAAAATCGGAAAATACATAGTTAAAATACAAATTAGAAAAATATTCTTCAAAGACAATTCAATAAAAGCCAATGTGAGCCAACACCGTTGTCGAGGCGAAATAAATTATTTATTTATTAAATGTACAATATGAATTTACAAATACAAAGTAAACGTTTCGACTCTAATTTGAGTCCTCTTCAGTACTAAATTATAATAAAGAATAGATGAATGAATTCGCGTTACTTCCACCAAATGAATTAATTAGTAAGTAGAACAAGAAGTAATGAAAGAAGAATTAATGAATTAAGTGAATTGATCCAATTATGAAGAATTTTAAAAAGGAAAGAGTACATTAATGTAAGTAATTTTTGCAACTAAAGGTTGATAGAAAGAAAGAAATTCATTTAAGAACTGTTCGAGCTATTGTCTGGGTGAAAAGAACGCAAATGTCGTGTCACGACTAAGGATGAAAATGAATGAATGATTACTTTGTATTTGTATATTGAAACGTTTACTTTGTATTTGTATATTCATATTGTACATTTAATAAATAAATAATTTGTTTCGCCTCGACAACGGCATTGGCTCACATTGGCTTTTATTGGATTGTCTTTGATTTTATATCTGAGAGCCTTACTATCATTAATATTTAGTTTTAAAAATATTCTTGTTCTTTAAAATCGAGAATTCGTAAGTCTGAACGCACAGTTAGCTAAAAGGCTATCTTTTTTCTCTCTAATTGTATATTATTTATCAAGTGTTAAATTAATAACCATCAAATGGCAATTATATTCTAATTTTAATCGATATTGCGATACGATGTTATTATACGATTTCGCGAATTTTTAGCGCAAAAAGAGATATAGCCGTCAAATATAGCGAGCAGGAACGACAAATGTGGAATCACGCAGGAATTGAAGTTAGAATGTTTTCGGAGAATACGAAAAACTTTATTTGATGCGGAATTTATTCACGCAAATTGTAAAACGGAATTTTTTTTCTATCTCGGTGCGACGTTTCTTGCGGATACGATCGCGGATGCAGCAATTTTCTCCGTGGCGGATTTCATTACGACTCGTTTTACGGACACGGCAAATAAGTAGTGCTCAGGCGGAACGCGGTGTAATATTCGTGTTCATAACTACAGATCCCGATCTCGAAACAAAAGCCAAAGAAGTTTATGTGTCACATGAAATTGCAACTGTTCCCGAAGATTAAGAAATAATTGCGTTAAACTCATAAAATTAATTTTAAACTCAGCAATGCGTACCAGCAAATATCTTTCTTTTTCATTATCACAGACTCGCAATTCCTTGTTCTGGTTAACCTTTTGTGATTTACATAAATTCTAATCAAATTAAGAACTTTTTCTCGCACACCTCTGCGAAATACATTAAGAACAAACAATTTTCGAGTTGTTCTTGATCATATTTACTTTACGAAATAATTTGGAAGCTTCCTCTTTTAACCAAATTAACATATCATTCTATAATTTCTCTCTTTTTTTAAAAGCATTATTTTCTTCCAGATATAAAAAGCAAGATGTCGCAATATGGAAATAGCTATGAAAATTCCGTTAATGAGTCAAGTATTTAGCGCTTGAAATATTGCGAGCGAGATAATCCGACAAGGATTGAATTATTTAGTCACCCGGTATTTTCCGAGATATTTCGAATGCGGCAGAGATGTCTACCGACACCCTGTTGCTTTCTCACGGAAAAGTGTGCGAGAGCACACGGACACGTTCTCGCACACGTGCCCACGTAACAATGCGGTTTCCCAAATCCCGTTCCCGAAATATTGCATGTGCGGTACTCCAAATTAGAGATACCGTACGAACGGTTGCAAAGCAGTGAAAATATTGTACAAACTTGCCAATTTCACATTTTCAAAAATATCTAGACTAAAAATCTAGACTAGATTGTGATCACAGACAGATCTCGTACCTTTGTTTCTCACATTACATTCGCTGACGTTCACTGGCTTCTCGAAAACGTAACCGAATCCAAAAAGAAAAACGAAAACAGAGTAAAAAACGGTTCAATATATCCAGAAAAAAATATTGATGAAATAAAATAAACGGGATCGAGTATCAAGTGCCATTTCCAGAAAAATATAAAATGTACATTCGACGCGACAAAAGTGGCGCATGCAACTATTTCGCGAAAGTAAAAGACATTTTACAGTACCACTTAAAATGGAATTGATATGTTATTTAATCGATAAAAATCGTATTTATGTTTTATGGCTCATCGGGCGTAAGACGCAGCATGCTATAGTATATGGCGCCATTTATTTTATCGTGTCTCATAAATTGTAAACGCGATATTAGAAGTGATAGTTTAGTATAAGAAATAAAGAGAATCAGGGTAATTATGGCAACAAGTTTTTGTACAATATTTTCTATTGATATGAATAACGATTATCGTAAAATTATTAAATATATTAATAATTTATTTCGTGAAAATATATTCATTGATAACAAATTAATAATAAATGATAAAATAATTAGACAGAAATGTATTTTACTTTTTAATCTTACGTTTGTCTGCATTAAATAAATAAAAAATTAATAAAGATAGGATAATTTATGGATCTCTTCTACTTCCGTTTCCAAAGAGCACGTTCTTAAAATGCTGCCGTTTATTTCAGATGTACCCTGCATTTATTCAGCGATGTTACCGCATAAATGCATAATAAAGCATTGTTACCGCCAAACAATTCACAATGTTTGCTCGCGGGAGAAAAACATCGAACGGCTTTCGCGTAATTGCATTCGGCAAACAACGACGACGGTCGCGGCCGTCGAGGAAACGGTAAGTTGGCCTATAAATTTAGTCCCCTAGAGAAAATGAACGGCATTCATTTTTTAAGAAACGGAAATACTGGCTGCGCACTTAAGAAAGATACATGATCGAACAAAAGTTCGTGCAATACTCCCCCACAAAGCACCCACGATTTTTCGCTATTAAAAATAGCCAAGGCACGGTTTTCTTCAAGTCAACATGATTTCTTTCACGTTACAAGCAAAACAAAATATCGTTAAAAATACTCAACGTCAAACGTTGCGCAATTTATAATAAAGTAAGCTGCGAAAGAGAGAGAGAGAAAGAGAGAGAGAGAGAGAGAGAATTATTAAGTGCTAATTAAATTTTTATCTCTAAGACAACAAACAAAGTACAAATTTGATATATACACGGAAAGAACGGTTTTGTTGAAGTATCTAAAAATTTAGCCAGTTACAGATCTGAAAATAATTATGTTGGACCAAAATAATTATGTTGGACGCTCAAACATAATGGCAATGCTGCAAAAAGTTTTGACGTCCTAGTAAATAGCTTGAGCGGCCTACATAATTTTTTTTTATAGTCCAACATAATTATTTTCTGATCTATATCGATCTGACTAAATTTTTAGATACTTCAGCAAAACCGTTCTTTCCGTGTATTGATTCAGAGAGCAGAAAGAGAGACAGAGAGAGAGAGAGAGAATTACTCTAATTCAATAATGTTATTTTCAAGTATAAGAATATATAAAAATTATAATAAATTTATTAAATTTTAAAATAATTAAATTTAAGTTTATTTATTATGCTCTTTAGGTGGTCTATAATTCGTATCAGAATTCAGATAAAATTATAAACAGAATAAAATTCTGTTTATAATTTTATAACCCGTGTATATATGAAATTTAAAACTAAATATTAATGATAGTAAGGCTCTCAGATATAAAATCAAAGACAATTCAATAAAAGTCAATGTGAGCCAACACCGTTGTCGAGACGAAATAAATTATTTATTTATTAAATGTACAATATGAATATACAAATACAAAGTAAACGTTTCGACTCTAATTTGAGTCCTCTTTAGTACTAAATTATAATAAAGAATAGATGAATGAATTCGCGTTACTTCCACCAAATGAATTAATTAGTAAGTAGAACATGAATGAAGGAAAAATTAAGAAATTAAGTGAATTGACCAAATTATGAAGAATTTTGAAAAAGAAAGAGTATATTAATGTAAGTAATTTTTACAACTAAAGGTTGATAGAAAGAAAGAAATTCATTTAAGAACTGTTCGAGATATTGTCTGGGTGGAAAGAACGCAAACGTCGTGTCACGACTAAGGATGAAAATAAATGTAGATGACAATAGTGACAAATATTTATAGGGCAGGTTCCCTTCCTACGGCACCAGTTCGAGATTGGCATGCATGGAATCTTGTGGGGGAAAGCTCGACAATACGGAGTGTTGATACAAAATTCCGCGAATAGAAGTTCCCGAATTAAAGCGCGTCAACCAAATCAAAATATACCAGATCTAAAAGCTAGCTCTGTATCTTTCTGTAAATTTAAACCATTGGATTGCCTTTTAATATGTACCATTTCAGAGATAAGTCTTTTTCTATAATGTGATTCGCTATCTAAAATTTCAATATTGTCCCAATCAAACTCGTGAGAAAGAGTAATGCGATGATCTGTGATTACAGATGATTGTGTCGAGCTTTCCCCCACAAGATTCCATGCATGCCAATCTCGAACTGGTGCCGTAGGAAGGGAACCTGCCCTATAAATATTTATCACTATTGTCATCTACATTCATTTTCATCCTTAGTCGTGACACGACATTTGTGTTCTTTCCACCCAGACAATATCTCTAACAGTTTCTTAAATAAATTTCTTTCTTTCTATCAACCTTTAGTTGTAAAAATTACTTACATTAATGTACTCTTTCTTTTTCAAAATTCTTCATAATTTGGTCAATTCACTTAATTTCTTAATTTTTCCTTCATTACTTCTTGTTCTACTTACTAATTAATTCATTTGGTGGAAGTAACGCGAATTCATTCATCTATTCTTTATTATAATTTAGGTACTGAAGAGGATTCAAATTAGAGTCGAAACGTTTACTTTGTATTTATATATTCATATTGTATATTTAATAAATAAATAATTTGTTTCGCCTCGACAACGGCATTGGCTCACATTGGCTTTTATTGAATTGTCTATGAAATTTAACACATACTTACACACATATCTAATTCTTCAAATATTTTTTCGTATTATATAATACATATTATTAATAGAATTCTATCCTCATACTTAATACAAATTATAGATTGTTTAAAGTGAATTTAAAAAAAAACATAAAAAAAGAATACATATGTATATAAAAAATTAATAGATAGAACTCGATCCTAAAATTTAACACAAACCGGTAGGTCGTCTGAAATTAATATATTTATGTATTCATATGTTCGTTATGAATAACTATTTCTTGCAACGTTTATACCTAATTAACACCGCAACAGAATTCCAAGCAATTCGAGAGACGAGAAATTTAATCCGCATCGAGGAGTATCGTTCAATGAACACGTAATTGTTCCGAATTGCAGACTACAAATTTAGCAATAGCGTGAAATATCGCGCTCGTTAGTATCGAACAATTATTATCACCGCCATACAGAAGCGATGATTCGCGCGAATCAATGGTAACCATTTAATTCCGTTTAATTGTTTCCCATTTTTGTATAATTCTAAGCAAACCCTTTCTCGGAATAATTCCAATCTAAACCTCGAAAAATTATTAACTGTCCTCTTCAAATATAACTAACACGTTGGGAACATAAAAACTTCAATCTGTCTGTCTCTTCCTCTTTTTCTCTCGTTGCCGACTTCTTTCCTATTACGGAGATTGAAAGCCTTAAAACCAGAATGAGTACCAGAACGCGACGAAAGACACGTTTCAGCGACATTTCGAATCTCTGCAAAGCGACAGATTTGCAAGAGATCCGCCAAGAGAAAACGTAATTAATCGAACTACTATATTAAAATGCATTTTAGAAAATTGAGGAAAAAAGGGAACAAAAGACCAATCTTTCTGTCACGCAATAACGTTGTGTCAATGACGGAGAGAGAGAGAGAGAGAGAGAGAGAGAGAGAGAGAGAGAGAGAGAGAGAGAGAGAGAGAGAGAGAGAGAGAAACAATTAATAATTACAAAACTTTGTAATAATAAAACTTAATTTCTGGAATAACCCGTGTAGAAATGTTCATAAGGTTCTAATAAGAGCCCAACTAGTTTGCCTGAATATAAATCGGGGCCTTGTAGGGTAAATGATAAGGCCCTCATATGGCATGTAACAAATTGTTCACAAGGCCCTTATAAGGAAAGTTTTTCGGGCTGAATGAAAGGCCTTATTTCAACCAGAACAATTCATGCTTGTTTTAGAGGAAATTTTATTAAATTCATATTAAAATTTTAATAAATATAACAATAAAAATTACATGTTTATTTTGGAAATTTTATTTAAAAATTTATACATAAACAATACAAAATTATTAAGATTACACAAAAATAAAACTAAACATTATTATTAAATATTACGCGTCATAAATTATATAAATAAAAATAAAATACGGTATAATCCTAAATAACACGAGTATCTATAAAAAAGGTTTTAAAAATATTTTAAAACATCTTTTTAACGTATGTATCTTACAAATTACTTCGTTTGCAATTTCCTTTCGAATTAGAAAAAGAATACTTTCTTTGTTATGCCCTTACTTTATTTACAAACTTAATCACACATAACATGCATTGAAAAACTTAATCCTAAGCTTACAATTAGTAAGTAGACCTTATTATGAAATAAATAAGATTTAAATAAAAAATCCTTATAATGCCCTATAAAGTAGGCCTTACTGAATCCTTATTTTTCCTACATGTGATATCCTTCATAAATCCTTTCCTGGCCCTTATATGTTAGCCCTAATAAATAAGTATTTATGAAGTTAAAACAACCTTATCAAATCCTGATAAGGGCCTCATCAGACAAAAATAAGAAAACCTTTTTTATGGCATTCCTAATAAATAATGATCGGGACCACATCGGGTTAAAATACAGAAATCTTTCTTATGGCACCCCTAATAAATAATGTTCAGGGTCTCATGTTACGTAAGGCCTCCTTAACAAATTTCTGCACGGGAAGTTTGCACGTATTATGTTATTTTCGTAGAATATGTTTACGTGCACGAATAAACGTGGAACTTCGTAGAAAAAGTTTTAATGACGCGTTCAAAGATTTTAATTTACCGTCGAATATTCTTGTATAAACAAGAGTAATGTTTACCTTGCAACATTATTATTAAGGCTTCTCATAAAAATGCACGAACGCGCGAACGAGTGAACATCTCATATTTTCCAACGAGCAACCCCCGAAGCGCAACAAGTATATCGACTATCGATTGCAGTTTCCCTAGAATGCGCGGAGGGTGCTAAATGCCCGGCGTGGAATTTACACGCTCGACTGGATTGAAAAGTAATTCGCATAAGAAATAGGCAGTGGTGCAAACAAAACTCCACCCTCCTTTCCGCTTCTATTCCAACTCACGCGTTTCATTTCCCGAAAATATCCGCACAAAAAGATGCAGAAAAAATACAGAATAAATGCGCTCGGGATTGCGTCGCGACATATTGGTCGCCGGCCCGTAAATTAACACGTCATCGTTAATTGTTGTTTCAGACGTGGAACAAACATTTAAATTTGGTGGAGTTTCAGAAGAATTTTAATTATCGCAAAAATAATATTATCGTAAAATTACGTTGTTTTCGCAAAGACTAAATTTTGACAGGCATAATTTAAACTTTCTACAAACCCCGTTTTTAAACAGAAACACGTATATTTATGATAAACTATAATAAACTCGATCAATCTTACAAATTAAAAAGTTCAGTCATGATAAATTTGAAAAATAAGCTTTATTAGAAATTAAATAATTGGTATATTTGTTAATAATTATCTGTATCTATTGTAAATAATATTAACATACTTTTATTTACGTTTTAACCACATATACATTTTATACTTTTAATACTTTACATTTCAAATGGGTTTAATCGAGTATATTTCCATATTTTCGCGTGATTCAAATCAATTTCGTGCACAATTTAATAACTATATTTCTTACTCATTTTTTTGTTCGGTGAATCGGAAAGATGCTTTTCCTCCCAAAGTACTTCCCCTGCTTCCAATTGCGTTCATTCGAAAAGATTTATTTAACTCTTTCGAACGTTATCGGCAATAAGTAAAAGAAAATAAAGCGTTACAATTTTCCGTTTTCTACAAGCTGCTCCGTGAAATTTTCCTTTTGTTATATTTCGGTTCATTTATCACAGAGTTTGGTTTCTCGAATATCTCATACGAAATCCTACCGGCAAAGATCTTTTAGCATTTTTCCATCATAAATAGAACTTAACAAAAAATTAAAAGAAACTTAATTAGAGAAGAAATAAAATATATATTATATGTATATATAATTACAAAGTGTATATCGTATATTATTACAAAGAGAACAATTGACGAAAGCTAAAATTATTTTGTACAGTTTAGGCAAATGGGGCATTCGGAAACACGAAACTAGTATTCAATTATGCTTGTTACAACATAGTGTAAATGTACACATAGTATCGATGAAGCTATAAATTCCGATCGAAATTCAATAATAATCAAATTGCATATTAAATGTCCTCGCAACATATTGGCAATTAAATACACCAATAGATGATATTGCAAAATCATATATTGATCGTATTTACTGATCGTATAATAATTACATAGAAAAAACATTTTAGTTGGTTCACAAAGCTTCCTCTATGAGGAAGTTTTTTTATTTCTTTTTTTTTTAGTTTGGCTTCCTCATAGAGGAAGCTTTGTGAACCAACTAAAATGTTGATGATG
>NJRP01000153.1:276853-308148 GCA_003063835.1 Aphaenogaster floridana | reverse complement strand
GACATTTTGTATTAATGTATTTTTACGAGGTTTTAGAACATTCTAAACACTTTGGCATTAAAAACTAAAAAAAAATTTTTTTCACGAAAACAAAGCTTTCTCTATGAGGAAGCAATTAATTTTTCCTTAAAAACAATAAAAATTGAATAACAGCTTAATAAAAATATCTGTTTAATTTTTACAACATTAAACGTTTTGACTATTAACAATGAAACTAAATTTCTAAAGGAAGTTGAAGCAAATTATAGATTAGATATAAAGGTATATATAATCCAAAATTTAATTAATAACCTCTTCAAACTAACGGGGGATCCTATTCAAATGAAATGTACTGTGATATTAATATCATATCTGTTCGATATAGCAGACACAATTTATCTATAGTCAACGGATCCCGCCAAATATGTAAACTGGCGTGAATTACCATACCGTTATAGTCGATTTAATAATACGACGATACCAAAATAGATTAATAAGGCATTATAATAAGCATACATCTTTTTATCAATATATTTACTCTCATCGCGAATTTGAGTGCGATTCAAATGCGCCCCGAAAATAATTAGATGCGATAAGCCGAGAAACGATAGTCGTAAACTCCGGCACGAAAGATCAGTGACCACCTGAGATGCTAATTATAGCAAGCGTCGTTTAACGCGGCGTGTGATCATCGATTAACGTGCAATGATGCACAACGCCCACGTTAGCTGGCAATAATTACGAGCCGCCCTCTGCACGTTACACGTCACGTGCATTAATCGATCTCCTTGCGACGTATATAAGGACCTCGTCTCGTCCCGAAGAAAGAAGATACGGCGCACTTCTCATAAATATTTCAGTGAATGAATCCTAATTAAACGTGTCTCGACCTAACCCTGGCAGGATTAAGAAAGATTTGCTGATTTACTCGATTGCACAGTGTCTCAAGTTAAGATATTCGAATTCCAACAGAGAATTATTCTAAAGATTTGTATTCGATCCCTTGAAATTATCGAGACAATAATGATATTAACGTTAAATTTAATTAGGAGAAGAAGAAAAAGCTCTCTTGAATTAGAAGCGTAAATAAACTACAGAGTTCAAGCGAAATATTTTGTAATAAAATTTTAATTTGAGTGCTGGTTTGCCAAAACAGTCACCATGGAGACAATGGTGACCACGATTGCTCTGTCAAGAGTAATCGACTGACAATAAACTTGGGTAAACAAAAGTACGGCGTTTTTTCTTCAACACAAGGTACAAACAGCGGGCTATAACAGTATGTTAAAACTATTTTAACTAATGATATATACTGTTGTGGTAGCCAACTGTTTATACCTTGTGTTGAAGAAAAAACGCCCTACTTTAGTTTACCCAAGTTCATTATCAGTCGATTACTCTTGACAGAGCAGTCGTGGTCATCATGGTCTTCATGGTGACTATCTTGGCAAAGGTACTCTCAGTGGTTTGCCATTGCCTTCCGAGAGATGGTAATCAATTAAAAATTTGATATGTTCTGGGTGGATTTGAACCTGGATCTTTGGCACAGAAAGCAGATCCGCAACTCTTACGCAACGATAACTACTTTGTTTAATCTGTTTGAAGAAGATTTAGAATTTGGGTGTATTATACATGCATTAAGGATTAACGAATAATTAATGTAATGTCCAATCACAAATGTATGTTTCATGAAGTTACATTAAAAATAATAATCTATAACTTATATATATATAAGTCACATTGAATAATATACTATATATATAAGTCACATTGAATAATATACTATACACAATAAGCTGATTTTCCAAGCTTGCTACTATTAATATGTTAGTAGTATATTACATTTGTACATAACTGTTCATCCCACGGGATACATACAGTTATTTATAGAAAGACATTACAAAAGAAGGTTTAATCTTAGAATCTTGAAGTATATTATTAATATTCCCGGAGATACTTAAACATAGAGGATTAGGAGCAAGAGGTTTAATTAAAATTACAGCTATTTTAAGTATTACGAGGGAGGAGGAAGCTAGGATAAATGGGTAAATGCCGAGTAAAACTTTCATAACGTGTACGTCACGGTTGACGTTAACGTTAATAATAAAATAAAGAAAAGAGACATACTTTTCACGTATTATAATCGCTACAATTATTTTAATTTTTATTTTAATTTTAATAAACCCACGCTCTAATATCTAACAAGCTTCCAATAATTACGTATAGTCCAGTGATTATAAACTTTGCGTTACCTCGCGTTATCTAGCGAATGCTATTTAAAAATTTTACGAGGAGTAACATTATACCAGTAATATGATCTTCGATATCTCCTGATTTAATGAATAATTAATACTTTCCAGAAGGAAAAGTCGAACACACGGATAAAACATTGAAACGCTTGTAGTGAAAAAGGAAATTTACCCTTATCGGAAGAATCAGGCAGCGATATTAATTCGTCGCTTGCTCTCGCGTTAAATGGCAGATTTATGTATCTTGCGGCGGATCTCCTCCACTTACGTTAATATTGAACCGCACAATGCGCCGCCAGGTATTATCGGGAACGTGTTACACGGGGTTGTTAGCGATTAGCGAGATAAGGAGCGCAGAAGTGGTCTAGTTCCTGCGTCTCTCTATGGCGCGGGGGCGAGCAACTTGTATGTTCTGCAACTTTATTCGCGAACTCGAGTTGCGTTCAACACGCGAGCGCACTGTTGCGACTGCAAACACACGATATTCATCGGAAACATCGTAATTCGTGAACTGTCCGGAGAATGCATCACATACATACAACATGTATAGAATACGTTCGAATATATTCTATACGTATACATGTATAAAATATATTTGACCTCTTTATAACGCGCTGCGCCTCTCCCGAAGGTCCCGTCGCTTTTTCCGCAAAAATGCCCGAAAGAAAAATGTAAACCCACCAAACCTGGTTACCCCTCGGTTAAATCAAACGGCCTGGATGATACTTACGGCGAAAAATTCCATTCTTTTGCCTTTTCTTCTGATAGCGATTTTCCCCTATGGGAAAATTCCATTGTCTAAATGCAATTTGTATTCTAACAAAAATGGTGGGTTTATGTCAGAAGAGTATATAAAGCTGGTCAGCCTTAAAATAAATAAAAAGAGATAATGTATAAGCAAAAAATACCATATATGTAAAGTTTATTTATTAAATTACATTTATTAAAAATTTTTAATAAACAGCGACTTTATTCTATATCAAAGTATTAATCCATTAATTAATAATTCATTCCATTAATAATTTCAAATAAACAAAATTGAATTAGTTGTGTTATTTTATTTTGAAAGCATTAAACTTTTGTCATGTTTCAAAATTAAATTAATTGTCGCACAGATGAATAACTAATGTTTATCCAGAAAATTTATTCAAATTTATTTATATACTTATATCAACTGTACAAAAAATTATGTCGCTTGTACTGGCATAAAAATAATAATAATTTAATTGTTTAATAAATTAAATTTGCTTCATGGCAATACTTTGTTCAAATAATAATATCCGTTAATATTACAGACTCTCGGCAGCTTGATAACAAAATTGCTTTATTCCCTGTATGGCACTCGATAATATTTTCCGCTTTTTGCTATGGCATTCGATCGCCGTTGGCGGAGACAATTTTCAGGACAGCAATTGCAGTCGCGCAATATCTGCTCGTAAATTTAAAACGCGTCCGCATTTTCCGCCTTAGTCGAAGACCGGATTTACGCGCATAATATACTCCTGCAATCCTGATATTGGCAATCCGGCAACGATAAAGTGTAATGACAGTAGTCGTCGCCATCGCTGTATCTGATGAGTCGCTTGAGTACGTGCTTCATGCGCGTTCCATATACCCCACGCAACACGCGATATTGATATATAACTCCATAACTTCAATGCATGGCACGATTTAACAATGCACAGGGACGTCTTCCGACGACAGATAATTAATTCAAATAAAAGAGAGAGAGAGAGAGAAAAAGAGAGGGCAAAAGAGAGAACAATGACCTATTAAAAATAAAATCTTCTTGAGATATAGTGTGTGGGAAAACAAGTATAAATCAAAATTCAGTAATTCGAAAAAATCACGTTTTAAATTTTAAGTAACCTAAAAACATGGTCTTTTTGTAGTTATACTGCATAGAATAATTGTAATATAATGGTAATTTAACAGAAATGAGTTATAGTATTTAAACCGTTAATAAAGTTCATAAAAATATCTGTAATTATGATTTTGATTCATTTTCGCAAAATTCTGACTTATGTATACTTATTTGCCCACACACTATAGATATATTTACGTAGAATATATATGTTTATATAATTACATAATTTGTTTATATAACTGTATATTATTTATTTATATGTATCTATATTTATAATGTGTGATTTATATAAATTACATAATATAAATAATATATAGTATATATAAATAAATTATATAATTATATAAATATGTATGTATGTGTAACTGACATGTAATTAGATGAATTTTTAATTTGATGTTTGTTAACAATGGATTAATACATAGCAAATATTTAAAGTTTGCATAAGTCTAGTCATCTTTCATATATCTCGTCTATAGACTGAATGCGAACGTGACGTGCGAGTATCTGTTTTGCGTGTATACGAGTCCTAAATAATCTCTATCTCCTCCTGTCTTTTATCGCAGAAGCTCGCAATTTACGTCAACATACCCGCGAGATAAAAAGAGCTCATTAAAAATTCTGCGAGCAGCGGCGACTTGCAGGAATTAGGGGCCGGGATATCAGCATGGTCGAGGAAGGTGCAATAATTCATGTAATTGCACAAGTCGTAGAAAGTATATCGAGAAAGGCTTTCATGGCAGCTGGACTGCGCGATAAAAGAGAGCGATAGGGCGCCGTAATTGTGATTGTATTATAGAGATAGAGATCGACAGCTACATATAAAGTTAATGGCTCGATGGATAGAGCAGCGTATGTCATTTCTGCCACTTCGTGATAATAACAGGCACAGATAAGTTTGCTTAATTTTTCAATTCGATCATTTTCATAAAATGCCTAAGAAATTTTTTAGAAAGAATTTCTGAGTCACCTTTTGTTTACAGTATAAAATATAATAAATCTTAAATAACTATTCTTTCATTTTTTGTTGTTGCATTGAGTAACGTTAATAATTTTAAACACAAACGGATAACAAGACACGCGAAGACTCAAAAAATATTAATGTTAACCATCGATCAGAGTCCAGAATATCTGCCAGTTTGCGATGGAATTGTCGTTAACGATCTGCGTTTCGTGGCTGCAAATATTACAGAATTCGAGCCAGTTCTCATTAAGGCGACATCGTTAACTAAGATTCTTTACGTGATTCAGACAGGCAAACTGCTGACGGTAAAAATATCCTACCTGTAAAAATGTCCACTGCCCTTTATTTCTTTTCCATTTTTCTTATTCTCTTCAAAGTGCAACCAAAAATTTTAAAAAATTAATTTCTCGTTCAGAATTAAAAATATATTAAAATAAATTGTTTTTATATTAGATAGATATGTGATTAGTAATATACTAGAGATAAAAAAGATTCCAAAAAATGGAAAGAAAAAGAAAACTTCCAAAAGAGTAATCCTGGAGATTTTATCACATAAAATGTTAATAATTCTAGAAATTCACAATGTGGAATTTATTTTAACTTGTATCTCTTTTTTATATGAGATATGCTCTTGTACTCTATCGTAGCTGTGTAAAATGCAATAGATCTTATGTTTAATACAATATCCACTTTTCCGTAATTGTTACGAGCTCGCTTTCTCATCAATAATATAAAAATCCTGGTAGTTAAATTTATTTTCTGTATCTCAAATCCATCGATCTCGATTCTCGACGCAACATAAAGCATCGTAAAAGGTAACAAGCTAACAGTTCTGCGCCTAGCAACAGGTGGACCGCGGGGTCATCGCGGGGGTTTGCACACAACGCGGCCCGGGAAATCGATAGTAATTATCCTCCAGCTCCCGCACGTAAATATCTCCAAAGTATACTTCGTTTTTGCATCGTGCAAGTCGACGTCTAATCAAGACGGACATTCTTATGGTGGATTCAGCGTAAAATGGATTGGCTGAATTCTAAATTTGATCGATATATACTCATATACGATATATACTCCTATACTATATATACTCCTATACGATATATACCTAAAACATAATTTAGATGATGTTTAATTCAGATGATCATCTATTTAAAATACTAATAAGCTAATTCTATTTACTTTCTTTGCTAAATAGTCAAACACGATAATCAAATATTCTAACTTTCTAAATTTTCTAACACGCAGTATTATCTAGCAAATAAAAAACTATTTACAAAAAAGATTGGAAAAATGTCTCTGAATCGAGAATTATATATTTTTTAGTACTTTTGCAAAATATTTAGCACAAAGCTATGTTGCTTGAAAAAAACTAGAATCTTTTGGGAATTTTCAAAGAAGTATCATTGAATAAAATTTCATTCTCTATTTATATATACATACATATATTTGATTTTAAATATGTATATATATGCTTTATTTTATTTTATTTTAAAACTTATTTTATTTTAAAACATTTTAAAGTTTCTATAATTTGTTCTTTTAAAAGTAATAATCTTCAATATTTTTTTCATCTTTTAAATGCAATAGGAAGTTCAGTTTGAGATCATATTATGGTGACGCGGCTATCTCACGACATGACATTGATGTAATGCAAAATTGTAATTGGGACTGTACCCGGACCGCAAGCCCATTGATAAAATATTGATCGCCGCCGGTGGGGTTCCGATAAGCAACGCACACCGAAGCCGACGTTATCGATGGCAAAACGTACCCTCAAAGGCAACATCGTCTGTAATGCCGCTATCGTCGTTTCAACCTCCAATCTTGGCTTCTACCCGTCCGGAAAGAAACTGCGAAAAATCACCCCTAAGAACAGCCTCGGGTTCCAATCAACCCCTCCGGGAAGAACGGTATATCGAATTTTCCTCTCCGGGAGGGTGTCCGTAATGTCGCGAGCGTTTACCTCGTACTAAGACACTACGCTGCTGCTTCGGCAAGAAAAAAAGCATAAAAAAGAGACGGTCGGCGTTTTATCGGTGTAGGGGAGTATCTCTGAATAATCGGGATAACTTCCTCTTGCAAATTTTTGTAAATATTAAGATGAATTAAATGAAATTTTCATCTCAATAAAAAAAAACTGCTAAACGTTTATTTCGTATTGATGCGCAAGTAGTAATTAACCAATTAGTAATTTATCTGTGTAACAAAGATGAACAAAATCTATGTTTCGCAATATTTTTCGCAACAAATTCTTTAACAGTTTTTGTGATGGAAGGGGGTTTGGGTTGGAAGGGGGGAGAATTTTATAGATACTTTAGCATTATTAATATTAAAATTTGTTACTCGTAGAGGACCACAATCCGTATGGTTGATACGTAGTGATAAATAGAATACCATCTCTTGCCAGTTGGGTCGTCTTACAATTTATTACGAAATAATCTATGTGTGTGATAGATTAATTATTTATTTATTTTTCGTATCGGTTTTTAATCGAGATACGAAATCTATCGTTATTCGTTTATCTTGAAAGCTTACTTAATTTGCGAAGTTCTTTTTCAGTACAAAACATGTCCGTGAAATATTCACGTGCTTCATCATGTGGCTACCATATTACTAAGAGTTTAATCCTCCGAATTTAGGCGTACGTTCCACTTAGGTCCAACGCGCTCGCTCGATCAATGTGTGCCAGTGCGCCATTTAAATGCAAATTCACTTTAATGCTGATTCACTTTTTGTCGGCGTAAACGGATACGGCGACACATAAATCATAAAATCGGAAACGACATGATCGCGAGATTAATTAATTTCCGTTAACTTTTTCGCGGATAGAACGGAGGTGCAGTGCTTCTCGACGATGCACCTCTCGAGAATCACCGTGATCGTTTCCGGCCTCGCAAAGCGCGCGTGACGCGTGCTTTCGAGCTTACGGGAATTCTGGTGGCCACTTTATCGAGCATGCGATGAGGCCGAGCGAGACATGTTTCCATGCCGAGCTACACGATAGCTTCAAAGATCAGGATATGTTGTGCCTTCGTGCAGGAAATGTATACACAGTTTATTCGTGCACAAAGGACCGGAGGCGTACCGCTAAGGTTGTTTAAAAGGATCCAGCTACCCTGTGGAACAAAGACATGTCCCAGTAAAATCGATTAGAACGCGTTCTATAATGATCCGAAGCGTAATAGCAATTACACAAAAAATATAATTGTGCCTAAAAATATAATTTACTAATCGATAAGGAGAATCTGATTGTGTGAGATAAAACAGACTAAAGTATTTCAGACGATGCAATCTAGTATCAACATTTCAAATTGATGCGCGCAATATTGGATTAATTTTAAGATTACCAGCAAAAGTAATATTCCATTAATTTCCATACTAATTTTAAAATTATGAGAGAAAAATAATTTTTAATTAATTTTGCATTAACTTGGAATTATCTTAGGACGAGGTTCCCCGTTAATACAGTTTAAATTTCTGAAAATAACTCACTTCATCTTGCCGTATATGTGCGGATGCCAGGTGCAGGTAGTAAATAAAATTCGAGCGTGAGGTTGAATTTTCCATAATGTAGGTAATTACAATGTATCAAGGCAACGAAGAAACGCGACCTCGTTAGAGCCCTAGCTGTGCGAGTTAATTTAATTAATCTGACACCAGAACCGCAATCTTCTTAGCACAGAAACCCGACCCATGACTTCCGATCCTTATATGTACATATGTGTACAAGATTTCTATCTTTGTGCGCAAATAACACATGAGCCGTTTTAAGATAATCTGCCTTTGAAGACTACGCGCAATTTTCACGACGATGTCTTACTAAGGAATCAGTCCGTTGAAAACGCAAGTTTTAATCCGAAAAATAGAATCCAAAAAACATATATATATATATATATATAAAATGTATATAATATAATACAATAAATAACATTAACGGAAAATAATAAATCTCGTAATTAGTACCTTTAAATGCCACAAGAATATGGAACAATATTTACAAAAGCCTTTTTTCGCGTATAGAAGTGATAATTTGACAAATAATATTTTAACAATATTAATTTCAAAGGTTACTCCGATGATTAAGAAATTATTCTAAAGATAATATAATCGTAAATAAAAATAATTACCTGTGTGAAGTTAGCCCCCCAATGTCAAAATATCAAAAATTTTTTTTTGCAAATGTTTGCTCATCATTTGCCCACGAATGCCCCGTTGGAATTTTTTTGTTTGCACCCCTCTAGTTCAAAAGTTATAAGCAATTCAATTTTGGGGGAGGGGGCAACTTCACACTGGCCCCCCAATGTGAAATTGACCAAAGCAATTAAAATTGAATTGCTTATAACTTTTGAACTAGAGGGGGGCAAACAAAAATTCCAACGGGGCATTTGTGGGCAAACAATGGGCAAACGTTTGCAAAAAGAAAATTTTTGATTTTTCGACATTGAGGGGCTAACTTCACACAGGTAAAATAATTTTCTATATTATATATTTTTTAATAAGAAAAACAAGAATAAGAGAAGCAGTTTCATCGGGACATATTTTTACAATATCATCGCGAAAAGCTTGAAAGCAACACATTTTGCTCTGCAAATAAAGAATCCATTTGCACAAGATCTGTCGAGAAAAGATAATTGACGAGTGCGCATTACGGTCATATTTCAATTTAGACGCTTTCTATCTTTGTCTCTCGGGAACTCTCGGAAATCGGAAAGCGAGCAACTTTTTCTAGAAACATTGCGTCGTAATTAACGCCGCCTTCCTCTCTTCGTGAAGTGAGGAAGGATACTCCCGATGAAAAAGAAGGACCCTTTATACAACAGATTACTTGCTTCCCTGAGAAAGACGGATACCGCGATTGAGTTTCTGAATAATATTTAAATGAGGATTATCGCGTAATTCCTTAGTCTCGTATTAAAAGCTTGCATCTAACATATATGTTAATCCTATAATCCGATTTTTATCTTACCAAAAAGTTATACATAATATAGTTTATAATAATAATTATACCTTCATGGTATTTATATAACGTAATCCGATGAATATAGAGTAACATGAGAGACTTGATAAACTAACATCCCAGAAGATGACGTGCAACAAGAAAAAGGGAAGCATTATTCTTTTCCCTTCTCTCTCCCAAATACATTATGTTAAGTATGACGTATCATCACAGAAATTAATTATAAGTAGTTAATTATGATAGATACTTTTTATTTTATGATACTTTTCCATTTAAGTAATTTCATTTAAATAAATAAAAATAAGTAGTCATTATATTTTTCCAAGACAAATATTGCCAGATCTACGATAAAAATTAATGCTTTAATGTAAAGTATAAATCATACAATAAGTAAGTTTTGATTCATTTTACTCTGCTCTCTAGGATAAGAGCGGAAGTTCCTCAAAATAAGCAAACCGTTTGAAAAACGAGCAAACTGTGATGACATTTTGAAATTCTTCATGTACATTTTATAAAATCTTCGTAAATCTAAGGCAACGCGTGAGAGGAACGGCTCATGTGTCTCGCTAAAACGTCCGTACCTAAATCCATTGAACCTAATGGAGTCAAATGGAGTACATGTATGTGTATGCGTATATATGCTAAAAGCTCGGCGCATCCCCGATCAAAAGCATCGACATGTTCTTACTAATTAGGCTAAACAGCATATAACCGCGGTCGCAATTATGAGCGCTGCAAGCAATATTGCGGCAAACTGTCTTGACAGAGCTTATATATACTGATCCTTGTTCCAAAGGCTAGCAAAGATGTTTTGTAATAACATTACGATTGTTTCATAATATGATCGATATACCGATTTAAATTGCTGTATAATTTTAGTTACTTTTGCTACTTTAATTATTTAATTTTGGCTTTGATTTTGATAACAAAATATGTTTCTACATTAATACTAACGCATTGTGCACTTCTTCCTTCATTTTTCCTTGTTCCTTCACTCACGTCACTCACTCGAACATACACGAACATACGATCGCGTGCACGCCAATCACCAGTACTTGTCGCGATCGCGTTTCGAAAAGTAATACGATAATCCACGGCATGAGCCCCGCCGAGCGTATAACAGCAAGGTGACCACGCGTACAGAACAGCACTTTGTATACGTCGCCACGAAATACAGTGAATGCAAAAAGTATTCGTACAGGAGAGATTTTTGTAAAATAATACAATATATTTTTCATTTTCACTTATTATTAAAATAATATATTTTAATTATTACATCTTTTTAAGCAAAATTATTTTGAGAAATATATACAATCTATTCTACTCGCTGTTAATAAATTGTTAATTAATGTTTATTTTCTCAAAATAAGGTTTTTCTAAAAGATATCTCTCCTGTACAAATAGTTCTTGCACTCACTGTATTTGATTCGCTACTACAAAATAAACCCATGCCGGATATTCGGTTACTTGCAAATTTAAATTAATTCTTAATAAACGATTGCCCATATCTCACGTCTTTCCGTTACTTAAATCGATCCAGCGTATTATCTCACGCCCTCAATCCAAAAATATAGACGTGTCGCATCTAAATCAATGAATAAATCAAATCGCGATGCAATGGCATATCTTAAAAAATAAACATCGTAATTATCGTGAACGAGACAATTTACAATTCTCAACCCTCGTTCGATTTCTTCTATGAATGAATAAATCGCACGAAATCTGTCTATGGTAGATAGCCGTTGTTTCAACATACGATAACTAATCGTAGAAATAAATTACTCGCGCGAACCTGACAATTTCTGTTCATTGAGAACGATCGCGTTTCGTTTCTAATACCCCCCCATGTAGCACAGCAGCGCGTGCAAAGCGCTTTGAAAGCGCTTTGCACGCGCTGCTGTGCTACATGGGCCTAGTACTCTTCGCGATCGTCTCAAAGAGTAATAATGCGATACACCCAGGAGCAGCTCACCACTACATGTTCGCTCGAATCTTGTTGCACGAATGACAACGTGGTGACCTTGTGTACATAGCGGCACTCTATACACCACACAAAGAAGCGCCGAATACCAGAACCGGTGTTGTGTGTATGTGTGTGTCTGTTCGTTCGTTGCCGTTACGAAATATTTAACTGTATAAAGCCCACTTTAAACGATCTATCATTTACGTCAAATTTCAAAGTGAACGTTGCGTTCCAAACTAATTTCAATAAAACAGCCTACCATTGCATATCAACATTTGTAATGTTTTTTTTGTGCATAGCACATTTGCATATACTGTGCACATAAAAGATAAAATTTACTTCTGTTTTAATAAAAAAAGATTTATTTATGCAAATTAATGTTCGCTATTATCTTTTTTTCGAATTGTTACATTCAAAGAGACAAGAGAAAATTGGATAGATTTAATAAATCAAGAATTCTGTGTAATTTTAATAAATCAAGGAAATGTAGAGAGTTACATTGTTTTCAAAATGTAACGATTCATTTCCATTCTTTAATTTAGTAAAATTACAATGTTTGGAAACAAATAATATATTAATTTTCATTTACCGATTACACAAAACAAAAATAAACTTTAACAAAAATAAACTAATATTTAAATTTAATAAAATAATTATTTTCTAATTCATTCAAATCTTCGTTAAAAAATGAGATAATTTAAACATAACAGTTCACGGAAAAAAAAAATTAGCTGCCGTAGCTAAAAACTGCGTGTGGTAGCTAATTTCAGTTGTTATATATATACAGCTAACATCTTAGCTGTGATATCTATTTTATTGCTGTCGGTGCAAAACGGTTTGCTGTGATACCTATTTTACTGCTGTCGGTGCAAAACGGTTTGCTGTAGTTTAGAAATTTATAGTCACGACAACAAACAAAGTTTAGCAAATCATGATTAGCTATGGTAGCGAAAAATTTATTTTCCGTGTTAAAATTTGCTATTTTCAATTAATCAATGTCAACTAATAACTATATAATTAATAGTTATATATTATACATGACTATCTAAGAAACCAAATATAAGAAAGCAGAAGATAAAATTAACAGAGCAGTAAAGATCAATATCATTTGAGTTATAAAAAATAGATGACAAATAAACAGTCAATTACGCGTGTGAATGCAGACACTTGCAAATTCTATGCAATATCATTGATTAATTTTGATTGCTTATAAGTCAAAAATTATTTTAATTTTGACAGTTTATTAAGAATTTCTACTGTAATTAATCTCCGGAATAAATATTGTACAGTAGTTGTGGAATGAGATGCACTGTACATCGATATTAATTTGTAGCTCATGCAACAGATGCGCGACACCGATAGCTATAGACGCCGCAGCATCCGTACGACTGTATCCCTCACAAGTGCAACAAGTCGCGAGTTCGTGATAAAATCCAATTGCCGGAGGCAATCTGTGTTGTGCTACATCTCTTGATTGTAACCTGCGGCGTAAATAAAGAAAGAGGAATAAGTGCAATTTTTTTCACATTAACTAAAATCGATCTGTACAGGTTGATCACAAATTTCCGAGATTTTTTCAATAATCTAGGAGCAGTTTTTTTAAATACGAAATAATTTTTATAAAAACTCAGATAGCTTAACATTTTAATAAAATTAAAGAAAGAGATTTGTTCTTAATATGTTAATTATTATAAATATTAAAAATACTTAGAGACAAAATTATGTCAAAATTGACATAAAATTCACAAATCAATACTCCGATTAAGCCGAAAAAGTTTAAGTCTGTCATATTCAATATTTGAAAGCAAATAAATTAATGCACAATTTTTTGATACATTTAATTCTAATCAGAATAAGTGTTTTAAATCAACAAATCGCAGCGTATTTGGGAAGACTAATAAATGATCCAATATTTTCATAAAATTAAAAATTGGCATTTTAATTAAACGCTAATAAATATTTAGAATAAAATGTTCATGCAGTATAAATCAAAGGAATACTTTAATATTTCGAGGCAAAATAAAATATTCTCTTTTATATAGAGAAAATTTGAGAATCAAAATATAGTGACAAAGAGGAATGCTGAATTAAATTAAAATCATTCAATAATTCTTAATATCCTGCTGAAATATATTGAGTGACAAAGCTTACTCGCTCTCAAAATTCTAAGTCCCCTTTCGAATGGAGTAAAGCGTTTGACGATGTTTCAAAAAGTTGCACAAAGGCACTCAGATGGAATTTTAATAAACGGCACGTGACTGCGAAGGTAGATTCTGTCACGCACGGGAAACAGAAAATCTCGATAAAACTGTTTGTATTCAGGCTTGTATTCAGGCTTGTATTCAGGCCTGCTTACCGCTTATTTCATTACATTTATATAAGCTCACTAACATTCGCTTGCTTACACGCGCTTTCATTATCATCCTGTGATTAACTTTCGATAACTAAAAATTGTATATTTCTTTTTAATTTCGATTCCACTGATCCCTTATATACCACTTTATATTAAAAAATACATCTAGACAGCGTTACCGCCATTAAATGTGATGATTAATTCATATTATCGTGCAAACTTTTTGTAGAGTGCACTATTATTCATATTGGATAAATTCCAACGAACGATACAGTAAATAAAGGATACTACCTGTAGAGTAAGAGAGCTGCGGCATGTTTTTAATTAACATTCTGTGTGTAAACCGCGAGAGTTTCACGATATACGAAGCTCATGAAATTGTTTTGTACTTGATGTTAAGAGCACCATTCTCGACAAGCTTCGGTCCAGCCAGCTCGGCGTCTGACTACTCACGGACTGTAACTACTGGAACGCCCGCCCATAAACCGTCTGTCCTTTTCAAATTAAAGTGAGTGTTATATGTTTATATCATCGGAAATTAAAAAAAGATATGATTTAATCAAATTTTCATTATGAAAAGATCAACTCAAAATTGATAAAAAAATATCTCTACACAGTTTGTTCTCTCAGCTATTTTAATAACGCTATATATATCTTCTTTTATCATCTTGAAATAAATATATAATAAATATTTATATTATTATTTATATAATTATTTATAGAATAAATATATAAATAAATAAAAATATAATTAAAAATATAATTAAGCAAAGAATATATAATTAATGTATGAGCAATGTATAATAAATATATATGTTAGATAAATAATATAATTTAATATCGATAGCGCCAGCAAAAAATAATTGCACTTTTCCATAGACATTTCCAATTTTGTTCATTTCCACTGTCATTCAATTAATAATAGAAAAAGTATTGTAACTCTAATCCGCAATATATAATTTTACATTTATTTCATCTTTTATTCACTGTTGCGTTAAAGATAAAAAGAATTCTTTTAAAAAGTTGCAATCTTGCAGTTATATAATAGTGGTTAATATATATATATATATATATATATATATATATATATATATATTATACATTTCACGTGTATGTACACACGCGCGCGTGTAACACATACAAAAGTGTGAAATTTAGAAAGAGAAAAAAATCGATGCTGCTCAACAATATAATACTTTCGATCGAACATCGTAATAGCGCGTAGTATACTAAGCACCGGAAGTACTCCCGCGCGGATCGCAGGCTGAGGCGTCGAGGCTGAGCGAGTGAACAGTGCCGAATCCGGACTCCCAGGTCCGTCGATCGATGCCCGGGGCGCGCTGCTATATATAGCCACCCCTGCTCTCTCTCCCTGTCTTTCTGCCTAGGCTGCATCATCGAGCCCGCCGGCGGCGGCGGCGGCCACCTCGTTCACTCGCTCGCTCCCTTCGTCCTCATCCTTCCTTACCCCTCAGTTCGGTCGACCAACCTTCTGTATGCCACAGGTTCTCCCGCGGGCACAGCACCTGACGCACCTCGCAAAACGTTATCCTTACGTGAACAAAGACCCATTTCCACGTGATATTATCGTGATACTCGCTCGCCTCACCATCATCATCGCATAAGCAATAGAGTTGAAATCCCTTGAGCTAGATTTAATTAAATTATTGAAAGTAGTTTTATGTATAAATATATGAAGTTTTTAAAAATATTGAATGTATTCGAAAATATTTGAAACAAACTGTTTTCTTAAGCAGAGGAAGCAAAGATTCCGGAAATTTTTTAAGTATATAAAGAAATTGATATTTAAATCTGCGTTTAAATATATCAGCATTTCGGTTTCTATCGTTGATAATTTTTTCTCTTCAAAATTATTTCAAAATATTTCTGTAACATGAGACCATCCAATCGCAACAAATTATACTGACGGGAAAAACCAACTCATGGGAGGTAATGGGTTAATCCCTTATAATACGCCAGAGGGAAAAACGAAAATCTAAGTGTTCCGATGTAGAAGAAGCCTAGAATAGCGTTGATAACTATGTTTTCTTATAATTCTGAAACACTACACCCACTACAGAAAGAGAGAATACACAATAGAGCATAAAATAAATAGTAAAGCAAAATAATCGCAACGATGTGAAATTACAATCGCTACTTTAGTTATCATTCCAATGGTAATTAATATAACTAATAATTATATCTGCAGATACTCTCGACGTGATGCAATTATCGCGCGAAAAGCCAAAACGACGAGATATCAATGTCATTTCCAATTCGTTACTAAAGCAGAAATGAAAATGAATAATACAATAACATCATTATATATGCAACAAAAGTTTTATGCTTATCTTTTCCCATTTATCCCCAATATTATATTTTCAAATGAAGATACGTTGCGTTCTTTACAGCCGTATCTTAAATCCGAATTCGCCGTGTTACGAACTTACATTCACATTTATATCCTCGGCATATGCGGCTCGCAATGGCTCACAAAGTCGCGAACCGTAAAAATTGCTATTGCCCGCTTCAGCTTTGTTTCATGGTGGAATGCAGCAAAAGTCCGGACCAATGCGCCAGCAGCGCGAATGAAATCAACGTTGATGCCGATATATCCGAGCCCATTCGCCGCACCGAGACGATATTTTTGTTATCTAAATATTTTATTTGCGCGATTTTATTAAACATATATCGGCCTCCACAGAGAAAACTCTCTCGTTCTATTGTCTCTCGCATTCTCTTCCCCCCTCCGGCATATATGAAATGAAAGCTTCAATGTCGCACTTCGATGCGAATTTCGTATCCGATTTTCATCAAAGCCGTCATCGGTTGACGTGACACAGTGCAAATGAATCTGTATTTGAACCCATGTATTGCGCGGCATATTCTAAAACGACCGGTTCAAAAGCGATTCTTCCACAAAAAACTCTTGGAGCAACAATAGAATTTTTGGAAGCAAACGATTATGAACAAAAAATGTTTAACGAAAGATAAAAAATCCTATTCCTGGTCTGTACCTCGAAGAATTTTAAGAGGATTTCAATTTGAGAACCTGTAATGGCGAAATATTTAATGTTAAAGATTAAGAGATCTCCAGAAGATATAGCGTAACGTAAAATTTCGATTGATAAAGGTCGATGTCTCGAGAGGTAAGTGGATAATAGCGCGGGACTTTTGATACGCTTTATACACCGTGTTAGAACGAAGCATACGGGAAATGCTGACAATAACGGCGACGGATGCGAAAATTTCAAAGCGGCGCTTTTTCATTCATCCGACGGCCTGAAATATATCATGGTAACCTGAACAGACGTTACTTCGTGATGCAGCGCAAATCCATCGGTCGCCTCGCGCACGCGTTTTGCACACAAGAGAGCAACAGCGTGAGACCGGGTCAGATGCAACAGGGGCGTGTTGCAAACGTACATCCAAAAGTATTAAAGTAAAAATGCCAATTATTTTCTTTCGAGAAATTAAGATGTTTGACATAAAAATGTTAAATAATATTACATCTGCATTAACGATGTAAATACTCTTTCTCTAAAATGCAATAATGAAATTAAAACTGAGTAAAAGTAATAATTCATATTAAGAGAGTAATTAACATAGCCAACATTTTATTAAATATTTGTTGAATAATCAGTGTTCCTCTCTCTATAGGAATTTCTATAGGAATAAAAAGAAACGTACGCAAGATTTGTAATATTTTTTTAGCAGTTTCATCGCGAATTTCTATTATGGATACATTAGGATAAGATCACATTTTCAATGAGAAAAACATATTTATTCCGCATTAATTCAAAAGTCCGTATTTGAAATAAAATACATAGAGATTTCGACATTATATTTATTCATTCATATCGCGGCTTTATTTTATTCTGAAAACTGCATCACATCCTCAATGTTCCGATGTATAAATAGTCTCGCGGTAATATATTTCGGCAAATATATTGACAACACGGCGAAAATAACAGCAAATCCGCAATCGGCGCCATTAAATTATTCGCGGCGCATTAAACGAACAGTATAAGTAAATTCGTTGCCTCAAATGGCGTTATTCATACGCAATGAAACGACGGTGTATGCACGCTGTTGCGCGCGATTCGATGTCGATTTCCTGGATCATTAGACGCGGTTTCCGAGACGCTTCCGAGACACTTCCGAGACGAATACCGCATGCTGCACAAGATAGAGCGATCGAGATACTAATTAGTATGCCAACGCCGCTGAATCCCCCGGGTAAAATCCATTATGATTGCCTGGAAACCCGATTTAGGGTTAAGCCTTCCTGCCTCTCGCGCGCCCAATATTCTCGAGACACGCCAAAACACGACGCCCCAAGATTGCCCCTACGTCCAACTCCTAACAAGAAGCAAAGAAAAATTCTTAATTATCTCTGAGGAAGTTTTTCAAGCGAAGTTTTGTTAGTCGGCTCTCCCCTATAAAAGTTGACGGAGTCGATAATTGTGCTAGCACACAGAATTTGAAAGTAGCAAGAACTTTTTACGCAAAGCAAAGCTTTACATTTATGTTTATGTTTGTATTATATTTAAACAGCTGCATCTCGTATAGAATTTTCCCACTCTAAAAACAGCCTATATTTAAATACGTTTAATTAATTACGTTTAATCAATTCATGCAAGAGATATTTGTGAAGTAAATTAATATAAAATACATATTGAAGAGATGATAACATTATATAATTAATTAATGCTATATATTCTGCTTATTATATAGTACATATTTTCTATACTACAGTTACATTAATTTATAAATATTTATAACATCTACTCTTATACATAAATGCACATTAAATAAACTCATTCTTGTATGTTAAACGAGAAGTGTCGTATTTGTTAGAATAACAGGCGTTGATGTCAATCGACGTAAAGCGGATGATTCAATCGATAAATTGACAGCAGCAGCAAACAGAGAACCTTATATTTTTGACCATGGCGAACATCCGCAAATCCAGTTTCCTACATTCGCTAATTTCAGAGCCATGTGTAACATAGTTCCCTACATCAAAGGATTGATCGCGATGTTAGGCTCGTAACCGTGTACGCGTCAATATAACATTCCTACCTTAACGATGTTCCCTGTCATCGCCTGTTGAACAAACACTTGTAAGTTGCCGAAGAGTATAATTTTCTCTTCTCTTTTTTCTATCAATATACGGCAGAGTTGAAGTACAATAAAATATACATGCAAGTAATTTTGTGAAATTAATTTTTCAACTTACTCCAAATTATTTATAAAGCAAAAAAATAGAATCTACAATTTTTTAAGAACTATCCCAAGCAATTTCAAGTTTGTCAAATACGATTATTAATTTTTAGAAAATAATAAACGATGAGATTGTTTGTTTTGCGATATCGACATCTCTACTACTTATAAGACAATTAATTGTAAAATTAGAGCATTCCACGGCTTTAAAAAATGATTTTTTTTGCGCGAAAACACAAAGCTCTCTCATCCGACATTCTATTTTTTAAATTTAATCGCCAGAACTCTTTCTGAAAAGAGGAATCTTCTAAGATACTTTGAGGAAAAGCCAACTCTCTGTTGTTATATCGAAATTTTGAAAATAAGAAGAATTTTAAAAATAAAAAGATAACTTTTTACAAATCCTATTTGACAAGTGATGATGCATCACACTCTCGCATGCGATATGCGTATTCAGGTATATTCTATCTAAAGCGATCGGGAAGGCCGAGAAAATGAGAAAAGACGGGGTGACGTGTGGTCAGCCACTCGTGAAACCACGGCGCCGCAGAGATGCATACATATATGTGTATTTATGTATACAGGCGCCACACGTGGAAGCGACCATGTATAACGAATACGCAAATATCGCATGAATCAAAGAAGAGCGTGCAACGAGTCAAAACGCGTTTTAATCCGTGTGGCTCGCAAGAATGAACGCGTCAATCGAATCTCTTCGGCCATGAATGTGTGTAAATCCGCGCAAAGTAAGTACTGGACAATTCACCATCAACATTTCACGTCACCGCTAAATACGGCTTTTACTCTAAAATTCGCTAATCACTTGTAGCATGCGTGCGTGATTTGAACATTCAACACCCGGCTAGAAATGATTAGTCGAATCGACATCGATTCGACGTCGATGCGTCGATGAATAGTCGATGTCAAATACTGATTAATATTTTTGTCATTTTCGACCTCATTATAATTGTTTTATGTTAATTGAGCAAATATAAAGTATTAATTGCAAATATAGAGAAGATTTCTATTGTCTTTCGATCAATTCTATATCAAATTGAGACAAGTTAGAAAGCGTGGTACATACATATATAATGTGTATTCGATGTAGAATTAGCCGAAAGACTATAGAAATCTTACAGACATATTTGTAATTGCTCAATTAACATAAAAATAATTAGGATGAGGTCGAAAATGACAAAAATATCAACCAAGATTTGACATCGATCATTCATCGACGAATTGACGTCGAATCGACATCGATTCGACTAATCATTTCTCGCTGGGCATGTACAGCCCATTACGATGATTGTCAAAGATTTTCAGACACATTTAAATTAATGTCTCATTTAGCTGCAATCTGTTCGAATCGTTTGTAAGTAAATGTTACAAACGTGTTCCTAGTCGCGATTCTATCCGTCTACGAAACAACGTGGCTCTCGAACGCGGAAGATAACGTAATCAGGTGCTTCAACGCGATAAAAGCGAAAAAGCGGTCTGGTTACTAAAGGCGAACGTTCCGTTATAGTTAGAGCTTTTTGGTTTTTGACGTCGACGAAAGTAATAAGATCCCATGTACGGAGTGTCTCGAAACTATTATCGCTTCTCGTCACGATAATAGGGAAGGTATCTAATGAATGTTACAAGCGCGAATGCGATTCCCCATTGTATCCGTTATCAACACGTAACGCGGAACAACATTGTACGCAATCGATTTGCATGCCAAATCACAAAGATGCAAATCACAATGTGCAATACCAAATAATAAGCTCGATATAAAACGACATTTCATGGAAATTAATTAAGTAATAAATTAATGCAGAGAAAGATATATTATAAAAATTAGCATATTATTATGATTGTCCATTTATAATTTAACTTTATATCTATAATTTAATTATCTGGTAAGAGATTGAGTAATATTACCATACGTTAATTGTATATGTGCGTTTTCATACATTCGATACCAATACTTTTCATTTTGATTTCTATTTATTTAATTCATGCATTTTATTAATATCTGAATTATGTGACGATTAAGACTAATAAAGCGCGATAAACCGTTATAAAATTGATGTCCGCATTTTAAGATATTTTTAATACCATGTTCACTTTTTCTTTAAGGGCTTTTAACCCTGATTGAGGTCACAGGAATGACCCGTTCCGATTGTATCGAGCATATCTACAAATTGTCGCTATCGCGTGATCTTACGTTCGTCTTGCGTTCAGATACCGGGTGGACACCGGATCAACGATAAGATCGCTATCTGCGAGTGGAAATCTGCGTGCGACGGCCTAACCCTCGTAGAGTTACCTGGTGATCAAGAGAAATTACGCGCGCATGTTCAAAGACTCTAGGCCGCGGAGGAAACAGAGATCCAAATCAGCAGGGAAACAACTCTAAGCTCTAGTGCCGTATTCTTAAGGCGTTACCGGAAACCTAGAAAGCTTTAGAAACGCGAAGGGGCAAGGTGTTCTCCGACTACGAACTTGCGAGAAAGAAGAGAAGATCGATATCGAGCTTTTTACTTATTAATTTGGATAATTATACTTTCACTTTATTTCTACGCGACCGATCTTTCAAAGAGATTAAAATTTAAAATTTTTGCTCTCTTGTATTTTATACATAAAGAGAAGAAAGAAGCGTGTGCTAGTGATGGCACAACTGAACATTGATCGCTAACGTAGAGCTATAGCAGATCTGCTCAGTGGGTGTTGTCACGTTGGTCACATAAAGTGAAGAATATAAAAGAGAAAATAATGAAATAAACAACAATCAATTTTGTATGCAATAATGTGCTAATATAAAATTTCCAAAAACAAGTTATACGCATAATTGTATTAATAACATAAAATTTTGCCTCTTCAGAACTTAATTTTTTTTAAACCCCAGATTTATTTTCATACGTCTTGAATATCTTTTACCACAAAACCAAAGTTTTACATTTAAAATAATTCGCAAAATATTGAGAAAAACAACAAAAATATTATCATTTCTTTTAATTAATTTCATTTTTCGATCTTTTAGACAGCGTAAATGTCAAATATCTTCGAGAGTATTGATTTATAAAGAAAAGATTTCAAGTGTAAGGCATAGTTTCCCAAAGTAACTTTAGAAAGTTCAATACCTATTTATTTCAGTGTATTATAGAACTCGAGGTTAACACAACCCGCTAAGGCAACCTTGCGACTTTCGCGTGCAAGCGTGCACCCTCGGTTGACTTGGACACGATCGCGCGTGTACGAGTGTGTACATTTCTAAAGCTTCCGCAAACGACGGAGAGATAAACACGAAAATCCATTGACTTTGTGATAGTGATGACGTCGTGCGAACGATGCCCTATCTCATCGAGTACGGAATTCTACGGAAAACGCGTATTTAGAACTCACGCTACTTGTTCCTCGATGGTAACGCTGGACATTTCGTTGTTAACCGTTTCTCAGTTTCCACAGATAGAATGCGAACTATGTATTTAGGTCATATCCAACTCCGGATATTCGTACCTTAAAGTAAAACAGAGGATATTACGTACCGCGATAATATTGCCAGAACGAAAATGTATATGTACTGCAAATAACTAGTCTATAAATGTACATTTCGACTAAAATTCGCGTTTGTGTGTACAGTTTTATTAATTACTAATTAGTCTATCATTTTATGTTCCAAAATAATAATTTTAAGATAAACGACAAACGCGCAATTATTCCGTAACAATTGCATGTCTGAAAGTGTTCGCGTGTTTCAAATGCGTATCCCATTTGCGCGAGCTTTCAAATATCTCCCATCCACGCCGAATTTTTCCCATGAGTACCGCGTGTCAGTGCTATTTAATCGTATCTCGAAAATGACGGATCAGACAAAGAGTGCAGCAATGGCGCGCATCCCGCATTGAAAATCAACAGATCGATTCTCTCTCGCGACGCATGAGTAGCTCGATGAAACCATGTAACGAATCGAGGGACGTAATCGCGGATAATCGCCAGATGTGGGAAGACCTATTTTTGTAAACAGCAGTCAATACTCAATACACACACACGAGTGCAGCGACAGGAGATCATGTCTGTACGTGACGGATCATAACACGCGGACTTTCTTCTTTTTATTGTCAATCTTTCTTCCTTCAAAAGCAAAAATAAAATGAGGATAATTTTTTATCCGACTAATAAATCAGAGAAGAATTTATTATATATAAATTCATCAGCGTATGAAAATTACTTTTTATTTGGTGATTATAAGCAAAGCAACATTTTCCAAATTAAGATAATTTTATTGTATCAATAATTTTATTGTATAGCACGAACGAGATTATAATAGATTTGCTATAAAGAATAATCGATGATTTTTGCAAAGCTTACAATTCAATAAATATTCGATCCAGGGGATGTGTTCATCTTTGAAATAGCGATAAATATTTTCATAAATAAGTTAATACCGTGCCTTTAACAGTCTCAAACGCGTCCGTTTTATGATTATTGCGACGAGTTTTCACGTTTCAATACGCATTTTGGATATTATTGCCGTCATTCAGTATTTGAATTTTCAATATTTTAGAGCCGATATTGTGAGGATGACTTCGATATTCAGCAATATGCACGTTAAAATTAGTTTTTAATATTGCACGTATCTATCCTCCAATTCTGTTATATTCTGTGTGTGTGTGTGTGTGTGTGTTATCTTACTTTTTAAACGCAAAAATTGTATATAATATAATTAATTCAATTACAAAGAAAAAGAGGAGGACATTTATAAAAAAATTGTATCATATTCAAAAAATATATTCAAATAATTAATTATTCAGTATGCTACATTTAGAGAGAGAGAAAGAGAAATAAGAATCTTTAATATAATAAATTAAAACATTTTTACTCATTTGAAGTCCCAAAAAAAGTTTTAAGAAAAATTATCCTACAATTTATGTGAGGTTGATAATTAATCCTATCCTCTGTAAAATTCAGCGACAGAGATTCTCATGAAATATTAATTAAGCAATTTTAATTAAAAAGTAACTTGCATCTTCATGTATCTCGTCATATTACATTAACGCTGTAGATTTTGCAAAGATGGCTCCTACAAACTGTCCCTTGTTTTATGGAGGAGGTTCTGATAACTAAGAAAAGCTCCTATAGTTTCTAGCTAATAACTCGCCTATAAGACAGGATCTGTACTTAGAAAGTAAGAAACGGTGGAGCGGTCAATAACAAGAAGCAGCGAAATAAGACCGTTGCGAACAATGAGCGATAATACCAGTCGCAAGAATTATAATAGGAAGAACAATTTTGAATGGAGCGGGTGGCAAGATTTGTCGATTGCAATTCACCGTGTGAAGTGCAAATCAACTGTTCGACTTGTAACAAAATACGTTACACGCGCCTGTTATACCGGGATAAGTAAGTCAAACAAATATACGAAATATTTATCGCATAGCAGCTTAAAATGAGATTTTACTCAAAACATGACCTACGATTATAAAGAATATAAAACCGTTTATCCGCAGCATTAATTAAGAAAAATAGTAGGTACTTTTAAAGTTTTACTTAAAGTTTGACTTAAGGAAAAGTTGACATAAATTATGATCCTTAAGGATAATTATCTCTCAAAGGGCGTTGAAAAGTTCCTGTGATATTTGAATGTGCAACGGGAAAGCAAAAACTGCACTTTCAACAACCAATTCATTTAAGTCGAGGAATATCGAGGAGTCGGCAATTTCGATCGTGGTAATTAGCGATTCCCTAATTAAATTCCACAGGAAAACACGAAAGTGTTCGGACCGTGTAATATATATCCTTCTAACTGCATAATATTTTTTAGAGAAACGTGCTTATGCTCCCCCTCGCTTCGTATTTATACATTTAATCCTTAGATATATACAAATTTTTCGAAGTGGTTGAACTTCTTGCAAATTGCATCAAATTAAAAGTTGTATAATCGTCAATTTCGAGCGAGAAATAAATCGCTCTTGTTACAAATATAGTAATTGTGCCCTTAACGAAAGTCAATGGAGTTATATTTCAAATCAAACTTGCAAATGGGTTAAAAACAGAAAAAAATTCATATGCGATCGCAAAGGAAATCATTTCGCATTTGAACGAGTTGATTGATGAAATTTATGAATATAGTATTTGAATAAAAATACCAAAAGAATATTTTTTTAATTTCTTAAGAAAATTAAAAATTATTGCACACACTGAGAGAAACAAAATAGTTCTAGCAACTATAATTTGGCAACTCTGAAATTTAAGTAGTTGCAACTAGTTTTACGAAATAATAGAAACTAAAGTAGTACTGAATACTATAAAAATATATCACGCTAACTACATTTGTGAACTATTAATTGATAGTGAAATAGCGACTCAATTATAATTACACAGTTATATAAACTTCATACAAGTAAGATATTATGACAACAACATTTTTCCAGTTTAGACAAATATTTAGACAAATATATAGTTTATCCAACAATTTACTATAAATGGTTAATATTACTATGTTTTCTTAGTTCATATAACTTATTTGTTGTTGTTACTGCAATTTTATAGCACATAGTTGAGGCGCTATTTGTCCACAAATTTCTAGTTGCTGGTACGACTTTTTTCTCTGAGTGCAGTAACATATAAAATATCTGATAATGCCTTCCTGACTGAAATTTGATTATCAAGATACATTTAATTCTTGCGGAACCTTTCTAAGAAAAAGAAATCCTAACTTTTCGTTAAAAGATTAATTATCGAAACAGTTCTGCGTATTTATATCTGAATAGTATTCACGCGAAGTTAATAAAAAGATAATTAACCAAAATAATTTAAAACATTGAGATAATGAAGGTTTGAAATAAGGTGTTTATAGTGGTCGTAGTTAAACGCCGTTTCGAAAATCGCTGAGTTAAACTCTCGTTTTGCTTTTTCAAGTACATCATTTTTAAAAATTAAATTGATAAAGGTTCTAAAATTAATTAAATTAAATAACAAATTGAGAATTGCCTTAAGAGCCAGCACTGGATATAATTGTGCAAATACAATCAATAAAATCAAATAGGTTTTAAAGGGCGTTTATTTAAACGCTAAATCACATAATATTAACAATATTACATTAAATCGCATACGTTTCGACTCACAGTTCGAATCCTGTTCAGTGCAGAATAATAATTTCATCTTAACTTACATAATTAAAGGTCACATCTTAAAATGGTTGAGAAGTTGTCGGAAAAATTCGGCATATGGTCACAAAAGAACTTCAGTGGTATCGTTGATAACAAAATATAAAAATCCATTCTTCACGCTTTTTACAACGGTTTAAATATGAACGTATCCAAGTAAATATAATCGTGAGTTAGAAATTTTTCCGTTAAAATAAGCATTGTTCGCAAAGTACGTCTGTTATTGAAAGTGAAAATAATTTTATATAACATGTGCGTGGAAAGTGCCCATTCCGCGCGTTTTTTTTCAAGAAACGCGCGTAATAGGCCACTTTCCACGCACGTGTAATATAAAATAGTGTGTGTAACACGTGCGAGTTGACAATTGTAAACTCGTGCGGGTGATCGCATTCGCCTTCTCCGTGCTCGTGTCCAATTGTCAACTTCCCGCACTTGTTACACAAATAACTATTTAAGTCGCAAGATTTTATTTGTGTTTCGACAAAATCTTCCTTTTGTTCCCGCACAGATCCTCAAAATCGACTCCTATGAAAGCTTGTAAGTTGCACGCGGCTCGGAGTCAACAAAAGCTGACAATCCCCGAGCAACATATTGCTCGAAAGAATTTCGCTTTCGAACTAATACTCATCTCCGTAATTACTGAACTTTCTGGCAGATAAGAGTAACTGAAAGAATAAACTTTCCGATGGAAAAAGTCGGAGTTTATTGCGAGCAATAAATGTAATGCTATTCGATGAAGAAACGAATAAAATAACGAAGAAATAAACATAAACTTGCTTCAACTAAATATTACGTGACTTTATATGGAAATAATATCAAATCTTGCGCCGCAGTTTTGTAGAAAATTTGCATAGAATAATTTATTTTACTAATTATACACAATTATAATCTGCATCTAAAATGTGGATATTCTCAGAATATCTAAGAAAACTATTTCACAGAAAAACAACGTAACTTTTGCAATTAAGAATAAGACACAGAATTAAGAAATAATCCAATTGTTTCTATATAATATTAATTTATTTAATTTATAAATAGGAAGAAAAATGCGCATATAGAAGAGAGAGAAAAGGAGAGTCTTTGTCAATAAAATAAATTGATTTATTCCGTTTATTTGACTTATTAATAAAATTAATGGAATACACCTATTGGAAAATGTACTATCTATTACCTGTCTCTTATACACATCTAGATGTGTATAAGAGACAGATCTATTACTATTCTATATATTATATATCTATTACTATTACATAAATCGAAATTCTTTAATCCTCAGATAATTAACAATCAAAGATTGATCGAAACGTCCGCTTAGAAAATGCGAAGATTTCCATCTCTAATTAAAAATTAAAAGAGTACGTCTTTTCTCCCTTACCATTTTTCAGTTCATCTTGCGCGTTAAAGAGACAAGAGATTACACGATGTTCCCATCAACAATATTACTTTCGTTACACGTTCTGAGCTCGGAGACTTACGATTTATCGAGCGGACTATACGGGAAGGAAGGAAATGAGAAGCAGCGGGATATTATCCGCTCGCGATTGATGCCAGTTTTTGCAACTGGACTTAATTTCACGGGGGAACTTTCTTCCGCCGTGAAAGATCAATCGCGAGAGCAATGGGGCGACCGGGAAATCGTCTGAAAAACCAAAAAGCTCGGAACCTTCCACGGCCCAAATCGCGTACAAGATTTGACATTGTTTCCATGTAGAATCACGCAATTACATATTTAGGCTGCGTTCCGATATTCACTGCCAGTACTAAAAATCTATAGTTAACGTCACGTATACTGTAGATTTTCAGTACTGGCAGTGAATATCGGAACGCAGCTTTAGTTGAAGCGAGTTTACATTTGCATTGGGCCCTCAACCCTCAAGAGATTCCGACTCCATCCCAAGTAGAACAAAATGACGCCAAATGACACCTTTGACAGTCATTTAGAGATAATTTTGGCGTCACTAGTCTAGTTTCCACCGAAGCCTTCAATCTGGTTCTACTTCGGTGCAGATCCATTAAAAATACTGTTTCCATTGGAGGTAGAGTAGTAATGAAAAAGATTAGTTGCGTTTCCATCGACTTAAATATGGTTCTACACCGCATTAGGTGCGAATTGAAGGTTCGATGGAAACTAGACCATTGTGACGTTATTTTGACGTTATCGTGACTTTCTGTTCCGCCTGGGATATCTCTTTGCATCGTAGAGATCCTTGTATCGCGGAAGCGCGACGTCGCCAGAACGGCGCGCGAATTCGCGACGGCGAGTGTCGCAAAATGGAGCACCATTTCGCGACGCGGTTCGACGCGTACCGAACTACCCCCTCGAAAGGATCGTACTCTCGCTTACCTTCCGCTGTCCGCTCAATCGTCAGCCCCGCCGACGCCGTGAGGAGATAGAGAAGAGACACATCCGTCAGCTGGCCGTCATACTAAGCGCCCGTCGATGATCGTCGCCAGCACCGTGATCAACACCGTGATCGCACACTCACTGACTCGACCGCGCGTCGCGACATGTCATCGTCGGCGATCGGCACATCTCTCCTCCTCTTCGTTTCCTCTTTCCTTCGCTCCGGCGAGAATTTTACCGGCGAGCGAAGAGAAGCGCGCGCGCGCACGCAAAACGGGAACAAGGGAAACGTAAAAATGGCGGGAGGAGGGGGGCGAACGAGCTCCTCTAAAGCGCGTGCGAACAGTCGCCGAACACGGTCGCACACGAACGCGCTTTAAAATGTGATAACGAGCGTGCTCTAATTGTGATAACGAGGAAAAGTCGCGGACGCGCGCGCGCGCACATGCCCGTGCGCGCGCTCGCACGGGTGAAAAAAGGTACCTACGATAATTCTACGCGGCTACACGGCGTCGCGCCTTCAAGCGCGCTCGCTCCACGGTCGCTACACTAACTGCCGCGACTCCACTTGAATTTCGAGCCAGCGCGCGCGCGCCGGCCAATCAGCGGCCGGCGCGCCGCCGTTCGCGCATGCGCGCCGTCGCCCGCGGTTTAATCACTGCGCAAACGCGCCGTTGCCCGTCAGCGATATATGTGCGCCACTTCAGTTCGTCGAAGAGAACGAAATTGTTTTTCCGAGCGCGAAGATGATACTTTTAGGCCGGTATTCATAGTCCGTTCTTATTTCAAGATCGTCTTAAGTAATGTCTTAAGACGCTAATACGGCTCTGCGATTGGTTTATGACATCTTAAGATTGTACTTAAGATGATTTTAAATATAAGAACCGACTATGAATACCGGCCTTAATTTCTTTGCCATTCGCGGACGTCTCATTGATGCCTCGGCTCTGAGCGTAAATCAAAAGAATCATATGAAAGATGTTTTGAAGATGTAAAAATGTGCACATTTCTTAAAAATTAATACTCAGGATAGCGATCACGTAACTTTTCCCTTAAGGTAGAATAACGTGAAAAGTGAAAATTTTCAAGTGACTATCTCTTTCTATTAAACATTAATAGAAAAAGATAGTTACATGAAACTTTTCACTTTTCACGTTTCCGCCCTAGGAGAAAAGTTACGTAATCGCTGCCCAGGGTAGCAATCCACTTAATGCTACAAATGCTTCGAAGCGTTAAATTGACCAATCAAAACAAAGAATTTTTACCGATTTACCAATCAAAGAATGCTTCAACTTCAAAGCATTTGCAGCATCAAGTGGATCGCAGATAAAAGTTAAAAGTCGGCAGGAGAGACCATATGGAGACATCTGTCGGAGATGAATTTCTATTTACCCATATTACGGCTAAAATACTGAGAAAATCGCAATGTAATTGCGATATTCGTAATCAGAAGAATCGCCCGATGGCTCCTACAGAGCGATTTTTTGGGAAAAAGGTCAAAAAAAAATTTTTTTCTGTGTCACCAGATCTGCACTATAGTGCAGTTAAAGTGCAAATAATTTTGTTTATTATAATTTTTTTAAGAGCCAAATTGGAAAATTTGACTCTGTAGCGGCCGTCGTAACCCAGATAGCACAAACCTTCTAAAAATGTCCATAGAACATTTTAAGAACGTTACAATGCTCAGGTAGAACACAAAATCATAATAAAATCATAATGACGTCAAGTAGAAGTCATTTTAGGAAAAATTATTATGACATCAAAAGTGTATCGAATGACGTCAAAATGATTTTTCCTAAAATAACTTCTACTTGATGTCATTATGGATATCTTATTATGATTTTGTGTACTACTTGGGTGTTCTTAGAACATCCTAATTGGACATTCTTTGGATATCGTGTGTTATTTGGGAACTATGTAAGAAATAAGCCCAGACAGCACACGATGTCCATTGGACGTCCAAATCTGGTTTTTATTTAGTACAAACGTTCATAGACTTAATATGAATGTTTTAAAAACGTACATTATTGGACGTATTAAGAGCGGTATTCATAGTCGGTTCTTATATTTAAGATCGTCTTAAGTACAATCTTAAGATGTCTTAAACCAATCACAGAGCCGTATTAGCGTCTTAAGACGTTACTTAAGACGGTCTTAAAATAAGAACCCACTATGAATACCGGCCTAAGTATCCCAGACAGCACAGGATATCCTATGGACATCCGTTTTGTGTCCATTTCTT
>NJRP01000153.1:204278-263806 GCA_003063835.1 Aphaenogaster floridana | reverse complement strand
GTTGAGAGACACGCTACTGTTCCCCTTCTCCTTAAACAAAATTCGACCAATAGGATAAGAGTAGAAAGAGAGATTCGTGCTTCAACATATACTTCTCTCTTTCTAGGTCCGTCAAGACGAAAGATCAAAGAAATTTCGCCGCATGCTCCATCCATACTATATATCGATGTTTTAGCGCTATAAGCGTGCTCTGTCCTTGTTCAACTTTCAATAGGTGACAAAGATAGAACGACGCTGTTAGCGCTAATAGCGTCTCCCCGAACGCAGCCTAAGGGCTCAGACACAATGAAAGGAATAAGGAACAAGGAATTAAACATAGGGAATTGGGATGTGGAAGAAGGAAGATATTTTCCTTTTTCCGTCTTCCACATCCCAATTCTCTATGTTTAATTCCTTGTTCCTTATTGAGTCGTAAGAAATTGACCAATCACAGTTCATTATTCTTCGATCGCAAGGAGAATAATGGACTGTGATTGGTCAATTTCTTACGACTCTTGCGACTACAACTCATTGTAGATGGCCCATAAGAGTCACGACACGTCGCGGTTTTGTCAAAATCCTGCGAGAGAGAAGGATATACATTCACTATCGCTTTCTCTTTCTCCCTATCTCTTTCTCTGTCTCATTTCTATCTCTTTCTGTTTCTCTTGTTTTTGACAAAACTGGCGGATCAATCAAAAGTGGCTGTCGTGACTCTTATTATAGCCTATAGGATCTCTAGATAAAACATACTTTTAGCGCCTGTCTCTTATACACATCTAGATGTGTATAAGAGACCATCTGAGACTCGCATTGTAGAGGAGGTATTATTATAGCCTATAGGATCTCTAGATAAAACATACTTTTAGCGCCATCTCTTAGATCATATTCAACTTTCTTTAAAGATTACCACAGGACATTGGAAGACTGGGGGGCTATTCTTGAAATCGTTCGTTTATAAACGAATTCGTTTATAAACGAACGATTTCAAGAATCGAGCCCCTGTGTTTGATGCATTTATTATAAATTATTATTAAAAAAGTTTATTTTACATAAAGATATTACAAATATAAAAAAATTCGAAAAATTCAATCTCATTCAATCTCTTTATAAAATTTCAAGTTTTTTCTCTCTTTCATTCTTCTCTCGTCCATCTTAATTAGACTGGTACAAAAAGATAACTCGCGTGTTAAAAAGGACTACAACTTTTATTATACAAAAAATCGATCATTTGTACAAAAAGGTTTGCATTCTTACACACTACATCGCTTATAGTGAACCCAACGTTAAAACACTTTATTCCGGGATACGAGCGGCTAATTGGAATAGAATAGCGTGACGCTTTATAATAAGGAACACACGAACACGCGGCTGCAATCATTCCAACATCGATTCACTTAAAAGCGATGGTAGCTCTACACTTATATCTGTCCTCTGCAATCACATCTGTCCAAAGGACCATAACAATATTCTCAACATACAATTTATTACCTTCGCACCTCGCACACGCAACTAACTAATAATTATCATATATATATAATATATTATGCGTATCGTTATCTCGCTAAAAAAGGGGGGAAAAAAGAAATGATCGACGTGGCACTTTCTCGTCGAGTCGTTGCATCCTCGCGGAGAAAATCGGCAAAGATAGGAAACATGTACGAACAAGCCTGAGAGAAAATACGGACGAGAGATGACGTTGAAATCTCCTTTGACTCGAAAGAGAGCAGGAGAGAATGTGGTAAAGATATCTTGTAAAACGTGTTACAATTATTGCATCCTCCGTAAGCCCTTCAAATTAAAGATCCATTATAAAATACAATTGTTATTAACCACCGGTCTGTCAAGGAGAAAATGGGGACGCTTCCAAAAAAATAATCCTTCACAAAAATCATAAATATCTATTATATAAATTTGATCTAGCATATTTTTTTTCTCTTAATATATACATATCCTCGTAAGTCGTTTATTTTATCAAATTACTATTAAAATTTATTAAAACTCAAAAAACGAGTCATAACAATCTTGATAGACCGGCTGTCAATTTTACCTCAACACAGACGAGCGTTCGGTGTTCGGCAAAAACAATAACACGACCGAACGGGACCGCTATGAAGCCGAGTGCTATATTACAGCGTAAGGAAACATCGGTGAAAGAACCTAATCCAGTGCTCGAAATTAGATGCACATTTTAGGTCGATTTCTGAGACGCCTACTATCACCTTATTGCCGCTCGAGGCTCGATGGCCATCGCGTGTATAACACTATGCCTCAGAACATTCCCATATATTAATATGCTGGGATTGTACCTTCCGCCAAATCGTCATTAAACATTAAGTTTTCTATTATTAATGTATTATATATGTTCTATAATAATATGGTTATGACAATGTATAATAATTAAAGTTTTGACAATAGCTTTCTACATCACTTAAATAGACGATATAGAATTTTGCTTTATTATCGAAGTATATTTGATCTTCATTATTTTTTAATGAAATAGATCTACTAAGAAAACCACTTTTTAAAAACCGTATCAAAAGTAGTATTTCATAGATGATGTGGAATGCTATATATATACAATGTAGATTAATTAGAGTTATAGTATAGTATTAATTAGAGTTTTGACAATAGCATTCAAAATTTGACATTCGACGATAAAAAAATATATGTATATACACACACATCTATTTCGGACTGACATCTATTTCAGATCTTTGTGTCTAATTTTTTTCTATAGATTGTTTTTCAGCTCCGCAAACTGCGCACCGATTGTTTGTCGGTCTTGAAACACAATTCTAAGCTAAAAAAGCTGAAATAGAGTGATGTACATAATTAAATTGATGAACAATTTAATCATAATGCTAATAAGCATCTTGAAAACATTGTAAGAGTTTATTGCGAAAAATATGGTACTCCAACTAGGGTAAAAGATTATTAGACACTAAAGATCCAGCCAAACCGAAATAGGCCTATACGTACATATATTGTGTTAATTACATATCGGTCTATTTTTACTTGTTATAAATATATTATAAAATATATATAATACATTATTAATAGAAAATGTTGTGTTTAATTATTAATGAAAATAAAAATTATTTAGCAAGGAAAATGGCGATCAACACATGCGATCGGCGTCTCGGCCGTCGAGCCTCGATCGATAGTGGGGGCATAGTCGATGTCGTCTCAGAAATCTGTCCGAAATGTGGGTCTAATTCCGAGTACTGACCTAATCGAACGCTTATCATCCCACCACCGTTTTGCATTTGTACTTTTATGACTCCGCGCGCGTTGCGGCAATCAATTTCGCGACGAACTGACGCGGAGAATTAACATGTGATTGACGAGACGATCGTCGATCGTTGTCATCGTTATCGTGTCCGTTCGCGAAAAATCGTAAACACCTAAAAAATTAAGCTAAATCGCATTAGGGTTACGACGACGAGGTTTGAGCTGCCAGCATTTCCTCCTGCTGTATCTTTCTCCGGTAGTTATCCAGCGTAACTTGTATAGTCTTCTCAGAGTAACGGCAGTTTTCAGCACCGCAGGTACATGTGAAGGACTTGCACTTTATTATCCAGAATTTCTCGCCATAATCGAAGCTAAGGGCAAACAGATCCATATTGGTCTATTGTGCGGTGTTAGCGAAATAACGTGACGTATAAAACGGAATGAGATTGATGTATAAATACTCTTAAAGATACACCGTCACCTTAATCTGTCGTGCATTAATACCAGATACCAGATACGTAAGTATGGTAAATTGTATATATTCGTTAGAAATTGTATTAAATAGAAAGAAAAATCAAATCTTAAAGTCTCTCTCTCTTGCAAAATTGTATTAGTATTGCCAAGAAAAATGAGAAAGTAATTTCTCGCAAATGTTTTAGATCTCTGAAAAAATAAATAATAAAATAATAAAATAATATAAATAATAAAATGAAAGAATGAATGAAAGTATAATCTATTGAAAGATTATAAGGATTATTTAAACATTATTACCAAATATCTTTATTGGATTACGTAACAATTTATCAGTCTACATTTAACAGAATATAAACAGAATTGGATTACTTTGCTATCAAAATATATATTTAAGTCACGACACAGAATTAAGAGACGAAATAACGAAGTACAAAGGTAAAAAAAACTACAACTACGTGTCGTTGATCGAACAAAAATAAACGTTAAATAATTTATTAACGGAAATTGCTGTGCAACATTGTGTTCCTGTTAGTTAATTTAGAAGTTCAGTGAGGTGTCTCAGTGATTTCTGGCGTCTCAATAACTTCAACCGCTTTTTAACATACCCGAGCTCTTCATCTGCCTCGATGTCGCGATTAGCGAAGAAAGCTATCCTTGGAAAATGCAGATCCTGATGTTCAACAAACACCCGCACTGGCAACAGATTCGGCGCGCACGAATGATTAATGAACCGAGCAATATTTCCGTAACGCCTCGCATCTATACAATATGTTTCTCCGTCCTGCACATAAAGTAAAATCTTTTTATCTACAATCTAGAATAAAATGGCTTATAGATTCAATAAGTTGTATAAAACCAATGAGAAACAGTTTTAAAGAAAAGAAATTGTAAATATATATAGAAGATCAATTCGAAAGAATCTTTTGTTTTCAGAAAGGTACGTCCATAATTTCCAAAAAACAACTTTCTTGTATCTCAGATTATGTTTGTATTATGAAGTAAAATAATTACAGAAAATGTGTGTGTGTTTGGGAATATGCCAGATAGTTTGACAGAGCAATCGACTCAATTTTGATTTCCTGTGTTATCCCGTATATATATATATATATATATATATATATATATATATAGAGAGAGAGAGAGAGAGAGAGAGAGAGAGAGAGAGAACTTTGAGTGAAAAAAGATCATCCCACTATGAAAGAAACAAGAAACAAAAACAGAAAATAATTGAGTAATAAATCATAATACTGCATTCTTTGAAGGATGGGAAAATCTAAATAGTGAGAGGAATTAATACATGATAATATATACTATATATAGTAAAAAGAAACAATATATATATACAGATATTGAAAACAAAACTATCTTGCTTCTAAGCCAAATTAAAAAATATGTAACTTACTCTGTTGTCCAAATCGAACAAGTAGGAGTCATCCTCGCGATGGTCAGCCTCTGAATCCGAGATTATCTCGCCGACATATTCGCAAACATAGGTGCCTTTAGGAATAAGTCGGAGAGTTCGGAGACCCCAGCCCTTGCCTTTTGTGCGGAACAATTGAAATCGTTGCGTTGGTCCATGTTGAATCACTCGATTGTTGCATGTAATGCGGTTGCAGTCGCAAGCCGGATTACATTCGAACAACATTGGTGGATCTATGACAGAAATATTATTTGTTAAGCTATCAATCTTGAAAAAAATCATTCTTGTGGAATAAATTCCTCTGCCACTAATTTAATTAGTACATTTATAGACTTATTATAAAAAGCTCTTTCTGTTCTTATGAACAAAAATTTTTAGAATGTTGACATTTAAATAGGTACCTGCATAATTAAATTCTGGGATGAGCTTTCCCTCCTCATCGTACCAACATCGCAGGCTTATATTTCCGCACAAACACTTTTCGGAACTACAGTTATCCTCGCACCGACAAGACTGCAATGATGTAATTGTGCGATCTACATTGATATTGCTTGTAAAGCAATTCTCCGTTACGTAAAGAAAATCTGTCGGCTTGTCCTCGGAATCGTACCCATTGACACATTGTATAGGATTTGTTTCCTTTCCGCGCGAAATGTCACTATAAAAAGAACAGATGATAAAATTATTGTAGGCACGCAAGGCTGCGTTCAGAAATCCTACTCGACGGGTAGAGTAGCCTTTATTGACCAATCAGGACAAAAAGAACAAAAATTTCTTTATCATGATTGGTTAATAAAAGTTACTCTACCCATCGAGTAGGATTTCTGAACGCAGCCCAAAGGATCAAATAAAGCTACTTTTTATTCATTTATGACTTACTTTCTGTGTGCGAAAAAATATTTTGACTACCTCAATTTTATATGACGACTATTTTACTTTACATTTTTATTTAACTATGATATTTCTCTATGATATTAACTCTGCATATTTCTCTGGACTTTGACATATTGTTGGAACATTGTCATTTCCATTGGATGTAATTGTGTATGATCCATATAAAGATGTGTTCCGAAATGTACTGACAGTACTAAAAATCTACAGCATACGTGACGTGAACTATAGACTTTCAGTACTGTCAGTATATTTCGGAGAACGTAATTAATCTTAATTTAATCACTTGAAAAGGACCAAAAAATCCATGGTCGAAACATTTTAAATTAAAATAAAATTGGCCAGTAGTGTCAAAACAAATCTTCTCTGTGGTTTTTATTTATTATACATACAATGTGTTATTATCTTCGATGTTGTAACTGAGTTAACAATATTCCCGATAGAAATTATGTAATAAAATTCTTAAAATATCTAACCCGATAACAATCATTAAGATAATTCAATTTTTATAAGATTGCAGCATGTAGGTATCCTTTATATATTTATGATAACTGTACTGTATTTTATCCATTAAGGCCCAATGTACATAATTCACTTTGAGCTCTTCCCAAATGTTTTATATTGATAAAGTAATGTTTTCTGTCGATATAACACTCTTGATCCGTCCTATATGAAGCTAGATTCTGTTTTAATTTGTAAAACAATGGTGTTCTCGCTAAACAAGCCACTATTGTGATCGTTTGCAGAGCAAACTCGCTAACGCTTAATTTTGTGTAACTATTCAATATAATTATTCATGAAAACAGGTAACTAGTAATTTTTCATTTTTTATCTGTCATCTTAAAGTACAAGATTGGCTCTTCATGTTTATTATCATGGTTATATGAAATATTCAATTCTATAGCTGAGGCACACGTGTAGACATGAATTATGTACATTCAGAAAATCGTATTTCTTGACGATTAATTTTGTTCAACTCACAAAATTCTTCATCAAGGGTATCTTTTAAGATTATACTATGAAAAAAATTTTACTCAAACGGAATCGATGCCTAGGCCTTAAAGGGTTAATAAAATTCCGTACTTACTTCGTCAATATTTTAACCGTCTTCTCCCACATATGCTCAGACAGTTCGTTGACTTTCGCGTTCAATCTCAAGGCAGCCATAGTATCACCATCCGACACGCAACAATTCACCGCAGTTTCCCCGGCAGCATTCACTTCTCCTATTTTAGCACCGCGCGCTAGCAACAGGACACTGACTGCATATTGATCCTGTCTAGCTGCTATGTGTCTAAAGAAAAAATCGAATATTATAATTAACCCTTTGCGGCACGGTGGCATTGTACAATGCCACCTTTTTATATTCGCTTTTTTACCCTTTTTACATACTTTCTGATGTATTATGACGAATACTAAGTTTCATAAAAATCGTTCGAAAGGAAAAATGTATGCTTCAAAGGGTTAAAGAGAATTGTTTCAAAATTTGTCTATTCAGAATGGCTGTTATTACAACAATTGTTTCTGCCGTATTCGCATAGTATAATAAATGAAGAGAATTTTAAGAGTACAATCTATGAAATGTGAAACCTACAAGGGGGTATCACCGTGGACGTTGACAGCATTCACATCGCATCCCTCGTTGAGGAGCATCTCCGTGATCTCGGAACTGCCACTAAAAGCACTCCAATGCAACGCTATGTTTTGCTCGGCATCTCGAATAAGCGGATCACACTTTTTGTCCAATAAATACCGTGCGACATCCGCATGACAAAACTCGCACGCCCAAATTAAGCTTGTCCAGCCGCCGTCGTCCACAGAATCTGCAAATGGAAACATCAGAGAACGTAAAGCGTTAAATTTAAAATTGCAAAAGAACAAATTGTTTATATTTAGAGACGAGCTCGGCACAGCACACATTACCTACTAATGTTCTCGGCACTTTACACTCAGTCAGAATGATTTTGCAGACATCTAGATGACCGGACTTGGCACCCATATGCAGGGCAGTCATACCATCTTCGCCCTTCAATGTCACATCGGCGCCTATCCTGACTAGGTACTTCACCACGGCAGCATTACCCTTACTCGCGGCTAGCATTAGTGGCGTCAATTGATTCCTATCCATTACATCTACTTGAGCACCAGCTTGAACCAGAACGTGTACGCACGACAAATGGCCTTTATCCGCCGCTATGTGCAGACCGGACCGGTGAGCATAATCCCGGAATGTATGATTTGCATTGTAGCCACACGCTGGAAACCATAAATCGTACAGTATAACGATATGATAATTAAGCTAACAATAAATGATATTTTCTTTCATTATTCGCTAAAAATATAATTTATATAGAATCCAAATCGAAAAACTTTGAATAATAAATTTCAGCTTAACTTATCTTAGTTCTAAAAACATTTATTTAACGAAAGATTTAAGACAAATAGATAAAAAATAGAAAGAAATATAAAGAAATCTTTCGATTCCCCAAGCTTGGAAATTTCGAACTTAATTATCATGAATTTATTTTAATTGTTCTATTTCCCATTAAATTTCCACTTACCTAATACATTCACTAACTTTTCAAGGTCTCCATTCTTCACGGACGTGTAGAGACTCATAATTGTATAACGTTCTGGCCTCTCAGTATTAATCGACGGTTCGGGTATCTTGATAATGTCGGGCTTGATCAACGGGCTAGGCGGACGTTCAGCTAATTTTGTATTGTCACCTTTTCCAGGTAGGCTCATCTTTGCAGATGGCAACTTGGAAAATTTTTTACGCGTGGGAATAAAAACTGGCCGCCGCATGCCGTTCATTGTCACCAACACATCATAAGCTGCTGTTTCACTGCCGCAGTGCGGACAGACACCTTTCTTGTTGGGGTAAATCTCACATTCGCGATGGTACTGGTGGCCATTGGTACACTGCACGAATCTGCCTTGTGAGCAGAACATACCGCAGGAAGGACAGCAATTGTGGCGCAGAAGTCGTTCCTTGTGCATGCGGCAGAGAATGATGAAAGGCACGCGAGTGCTCGGCCGCCGCATCGCCACATCATTCGAGTCCACTTCATTGCAACAACCCACCACCCGATTGTCGATCGAGTCAATAGCAGTACAGTAAAGTGGTGCCCCGGAACCGGTTATCGTCACGTATAACTGAGATCGCACTTGGCATAGGCACATCATGGATTGTACATATGTCTAAAATTGATGAAAAGAGAATGAGAATCCTAGTCGGATATTTATGTCATAAATATTTTTTTCTACCAAATGGGAAAGACTATGAATCTATGTGTGTGTAGTAGTATCGGCGATCATACTGATCAGGTGAGCTTTATATATAAGACAGTTATTTAAATAAATACATTGGTAGAATCTTTCATATTTAAGGGTTACATGTTGTAATCCCGATCTACTGCACTAGTATTAAATTGAACAGCAGATGACAATACTAACTTCACTCATAATCGCCGTCGATTCCGGTTTTGATGCCTGTCCTTCCGCGGGACTCGGGCTCGGCACCATGCTCCGCCGAGTTCGTTTGACTGGTATTTCTGGGTTAAAATTGATATAAAACGTTGTTAATAAAATAAATATTGCCTTACATATTTATACCAAGCATAGAGAAGAGAAATGTGTAAAGTAATATACCTTCATGGCAAACTTTTCATTTAAATTTATTTTCATTTCATCTTATCATATCTTATCATATTAAGTTTGATTTGTTAAAAACCAATACTTTACCTTCAGGATAATCGTTGTTTTTTCCCGCTTCTGCAACAGATGGAGAACCATCTGCAAGAAGAATTTATTGATTTTAATTACAAAACAACTGTAACCGGAAGAGATTACTATTTATACAGATATTACATCACCTTCATACAGATCCGCTTTTGCTATCTTTCGCGCCGCTTGGGTGCTTCCGCGAGGACGTCCCCTCTCTCTCTTAGGTCGAACGGCGGGTTGAGTAGCAGGTTTTAAAAAAGGCTTCTGGATGTCCGCCAAAGGTATATCGTCACTGCTGGAACTACCGATCGAGTTGCCCAGTTTGGCCTGCGATTCCGAGCTCCTCGTCATCGGTGAGAGCTTCGGCATTCCTTCGAAATCAGACGAGAACGACTGCGAATCTTCTATTACGCTATCATTCACATTATTCTCCGATAGCGAGGTGTTGCGTGAAGACTCTAACATTGTACTCTCAGCTATGTTAATGTTGCTATCAGATGTCTCGATCTCCTGCCGGACATCGGAGAGCTTCATTTGTGTCTGTTTTATCTGATCTTTGCCTGGGACAATCTTCTTAGGTCGACCCGGTTTGTTGTACCTCCTTTTCTTGAACTCTTCCGTGTAATTGGACTTCTCCTTACGTGCCATGGCACTTTCCAGTACAGTGCTTTTTACAGACTCTTTACACAATCTTCTAGCTGAACGCTTGGGACAGGGAGGTTCCTCATCATGAGGATTTTTATCACTGAAAATCAAGAAAACAGATTTAAAAACATCATACACCTAAACATTGAACAAATAGTAAGTACAAAAAAATCAAAAAACCTAAGTGCTCGTAATCTAGGTCGTCCAATTCTTCTCTTCCTGGTAACTGGCGCAGTAGTTTCTTGTTGAGCAGTACTTTCTGTAAATATCGCCTTAACGTTACTGTTTTCAGCATTATTTCCTGTGATTTCAGGCTTCTTCTGGATGGAAAGTTGTGTATCGTTGTTGGGTTTCTCTTCTGTAGTTTTCACTTTATCCTCATCCACAGTTTTTGACTCTGTCACCTTTGTAGATTCCTTCATCTTTGCCTCCTCTGCTTGAGACTGCTCCGATTCTTCCACTTGGGACTCCTCCGCTTGGGATTCCTCCGCTTGGGACTCCTCAGCTTGAGACTCTTCTACTACATCGGAATTCTCATCAGAGTTCTCTATCTTTACTGAAACGCCACCAATTTGATCACAGTTCAACTCATCAGGAACTAGAGTGAGATTAGAGGAACAACTGGATATTTTGGTCTTCTTGCCATGATCTGTATTCTCATCAATGGTCCTAAATGTCAGGACGATCCTGGGTATGTTGTTGTCCTTCTTGACGGTCTCGAGCTTGCCCAAACTTTCTTCCTCGCCCTTGTGATTTTCCTCTGGAGTCTGAGAGGTAACTTCGGTCTCTGGATTTTCGGCAGCTTCCTCGTCGACACCGTCGAGCTCTCTTTCTCCAGTGAACACCTCGTCGACGACCTTCGACGGCAACGGCGGCATCGCCGTCTCTTCCGTTCCTAGTTTATCACTGTCGCTATTCTTCGTCGGACTCACACCCTTGTTAAACTCATTTGTCATCCCCTCGAGGATCTCGTGAATACTGACCTTGTCGTCGACAACTTTGTTGTCGGTAGCGGCCATGTCCTTCACCCCACTGTTGGCGCCGCCAGCCTCCGTCACCGGTGGCGCCCGGCACCCTTCGGGCGTCGCGGCGACGAGCCCATTGTCGCCCTCGGGCGACGCTACGTCGGCCATGCCTGGTGCACGCGGCTAGCTACCGCGACGGGCGACTACACGCATCTCCGGGGACGTACTTCATCCTGTCGCCTCTACTCTCCGACTACCGGTGCATACTCCACCACGTATCCTTCGAATTATCCTTTCTCTCTTTTTTTTCCACTTCCTTCTATCTCTCGCGGAGAGTGCCTTTTCCCAGTTCCCTTTCCCGACCTGACTCCTTCCGCCCTTCGTCCTACCTACCTGCCCGACACTAACGCGCCGCTTTCTGGCGCGGCGATCGATCTCACCCCGACGCGCTTATCGGCGACGCTTATCGACGACGCGGACCCGTCGATCCTCCTCCGCCACGACCGCCACCGATGGCGGGACGCCGCTCTCGCTCCTTCCCTCTCTCCCTCTCCCTCTCCCTCGCTAACTGCCTGTGCCGCAGAATGAGAGGCGTACCGCACGCACGCACAAACGTGTCTCGCTGCTTCCATCGACTACGTTTAGCCGCTCTCGGCTCGGTTGCAGCGAGTCGAGGATTCTCCCGACAATCCCGACCCGAGGCCGCTCGACTAATCGGATCGACGATCCCGAAGCGGCGCGAAGTGGCCCGAGCCAACCGCGCTAAACTGAAGTTCTCTTCTCCGCGGAAGAACGAAAGAGGGAATGAGAGGGAGAAGGAGAGAAAAAGATGGCCGCGCTTACGCTGGCGTGCTCGGAGAACGAGCAACGACAACGACTGGAAGCCATATTGATTGCTCAGGGACGGCGGCGGAATCGTTTTCTTTCCGCGATCTTCCCGCTGTCGCGCCGCGCGGCGCGTCAGGTTAAATTAACCTTCAACGACGTTTAATTCAATCTTGATTCATATGGTTTCTCGAGAGGAATGGTCTTCGGGACTAAAGGACAAGAAGAGGAAAGGAGGGGGGGAGAGAGAGAAAGAGCGCGCACACGGCACAGCCATTATTAGCAATGTCCGTGTCCGTGTAGATCATTTTGTCTGATATACCGGCTACGAATACACCGTGCGTTTAGGCCGCGGCCTAAACGCACGGTGTAAACTAGGTCACTGTACGTACACGCGGGACTGTTAATGCTTTACCGCGTGAATTTAGGCGCGTTTTAGGGCATGTACGGAAAACGCCTAAATTCATGGGTATGCCACGAAAAACGCCTAAATTCACGCGTTGAGGTATTAACGATCCCGCGTGTACTTCACGTCAAACGGTATACGTTCGCAGCCAACTTCGGCGGAATGGATCTTCTCTCTTTCTCTCTCTCTCTCTCTCTCTCTCTCTCTGTCTCTGCGTCACAAGTCAACAATACGGATCCAGATTCCAGCCCAAAAATGGACGACGAGTTGTTGAACTTATCGGAGTATCTTTTGTTGCAGCCAACCGACTTCATCCGCAAATAATTTCGTCGCTCACGCCAGGGCGTGATTTATCAATCGTTCCCGCAGGGATAATTTCTTTATTCCGCAAAGGGCAAATGAATCACGATGCACCGCGAGGGTATACATTTTTTGGAAATTTAGGATCCTCGAGATCGAGAGAATTTGTTTGTGATGTCCGCGACTGCGTAGAGATATTTACATAAAAATTTAGTGCCAATATATCTCTCTCGATTCGAGGATTCACGTAACTTTGGGTTTGTTTTCTGTTCTTGTAGGCCTATTCTGTAACTTTTAACGACAGTGTCGTTAAAAGTAACAGAATAGGCCTACTGAACTGGCTGCACTAGTTCAGAGTTCATCTTTTTTTACTTCACATTGGAAGGAAAAGGATAAACTCTGAACTAGTGCAGCCAGTTCGGGAACAGAAAACAAACCTTTTGTTTCTTGTTGTATCTCAACGTTAAGCCCTGCGCACAATGGAGGAATATTAGATATTATAATTAAAATTTTAGAATCAGTTTCCTCTTAGGGCCAATTTCACCAACCACGGTTAACTTAACCGGCCGGTTATTCCATTGGAATTGACCAATCGCGTTTGTCGTTAAGCAAAATTAACAAATCCGATTGGTCAATTCCAATGGAATACCCGGGCGGTTAAGTTAACCATGGTTGGTGAAATTGGCCCTTAATGAATATTGAACATAACGCACAATGGATATTAATAAGATATAAGACATAAATGTGTGTTATACCCCCTACAGCACAAAAATTGCAGCAACATTTCGGGAATATTTAATGTTACTGCAATGTTGTTGCAATGTTGCAATTTTTGTGCTGTAGGGGACGAAACACAACATAACTTGTTATTTATATCTATAGTGTTCTTTGAGGAAACTGATTCTAAAACCCGGTAAAAAATTTTTTATATATAAATATATATAAACAGATATAAACATATATAAAGGTATATAAAGATATATAAACATATATAATTATATGTATGAAATATGTCCATACATGAAATTTTTCATATATAATCATATATAATTATATATAATCATATATAATTTATATATGATTATATATGAAATTTTCCATATATAATCATATATAAAGATATATAAAGATATATAAACATATATTATTATATATGATTATATATGAAAAATTTCATGTATGGACATATTTCATACATAATTATATATGTTTATATATCTTTATATATTTTTATATATGTTTATATCTGTTTATATATATTTATATATGAAAAATTTTTTACCAGGAACTCTAATTCCTATTTCTAATATCTAATATTTCTCCATTGTGCGCAGGACCTTAAGCTGCGTATCCACCAAAGGAACATAGAGCAACAACAATTTGCGTGTTTCTGCAAAAGTTCCAGTATGAATGTATGCATGTGTATGTATGTTTCCAAAAAATTCTTCAATGTTCTTTTGATCCCGGTAAAAAATTTTTCATATATAAATATATATAAAACTTGTATAAACATATATATAAACATATATCAACACATGTATAAACATATATAAATATATATAATTATGTATCAAATATGTCCATACATAAAATTGCTCATATATAACCATATATAACTTTTCTATACATTTATATGTAATTATATATGAAAAATTTTATGTATGGACATATTTGATACATAATATATGTTTATATATGTTTATGTATGGTTTATATATGTTTATACATGAAAAATTTTTTACCGGGACGTGGATAAAACGCAGTTTTATATTTGTCTGTTAATAGAGTCGAGTGACGACTTTTCTACTATCACGAGGAATACCGGGGTACGATAAGTCGTCGCGTATAGTAGCGTCGTACGTAACGGTGTAACGTGGCGTTACAAAGTTCGGCCGTAGAACGGCCGACGCGAAGTTCGATCGGCTATCTCGCAGCTAGGAGAGAGAATGCAAATTAACGCGATGCTTAACATGGCGGGGCGTAAAGCTGGAAAATCCATCGGCGCTCAATGCGCATGAGCCGTCAGCAAAAAAAGACCTGCTTAGAGATTACGTGGCATGATACGATAAAAATATACGCTCCGAACTGAATACCCGGCGCTGACGCCGTAGGAATGCCGTTCATATATTGTAGATCGCTAAAGGAGGAAGAAAAGAATATGGCATCTCGCGAGCAGAAAATAGGGGGAGCATATCGGGGAAATTGTGGGCCAAGATTACACTTTACGCATTGAACCGTAAAATGAAATCAGAAATCTTGGAATATTTTTATATACATCTGTATATCAGCATTATCACAAATTGCGATAAAATTATATATCATATTGCGTATATCAGATTGTATCATACGTCATATTATTATATATTATAATATTCCGGTTTTTATATTCCGATTTATATATTTAAGAAATAAAATCAAGACGGAGAGATTTGTTTTGTGAGAGAGAAGTTAAGAATACCTATTTTTCAAGATATAGGATCAAAATCTGTCTAAATCTGTCTCGCTACACACATTCTTCTCTGTATTCATCACCTTTAATTCTTCTTAAAAAAGGGAATTTAATTTGTTGATAAGAATTAAAGTATGTCACGGTGAACTGTTATCTATCTATATATGCCCGGTAATCAGAGCGTAGCAATGATATAAAGTTTATGCAGTCTATTAAATTAAATTTACAAGAAATATATATTATTTCTTCAAGACACAAAAAAAACTTGATATTTTTTAGTTGCAAAATATCGAATAGGCTGCAAACATGCGTGATGAGAAATCACGTGCTGAAAAAAAAAATTAACCTCGAAAAGAGGTACGTTTCCTTCCAGATTTGACTTGACGCTTCGATAAGAATTGTACTGATGTCATAATGAAATCTTTATCTATTCCACATTATAGTAATTATAGTACCTGTTAATTATAGCGCAACGACGATAAGCAACTGTGCTTATTAAATTAAATTAAAAAGGAGTTTCTTTCAACGTCACTCGAGATTTCCCAATTGATCGACATATAAACGAGAACACCGAAAGGTCAAAGATTAGATTTTCATCGTAATCAGTGCTGAAGACTGCTCAAATGACTTGCGCAATTCTTTTTGTTATTCCGAAGGACAAATAGAACGCACGAATTCAATTGAAAATGACAACAGCGTGGTCTAAAAATAGTGGCGACAGACTTTTAAAGCGTTTGAAGAATAAACCATGGTAGAAGTATGGAATGATGTGGCGAAAAAAGAGGAATGGGGGGAAAATATACAATAACTCGTATAAATATAAGTTTATTTACATTGCAACAGATCCTTTTGTCAAATGAACGACAAAGGTGATTACGAGTGTAGAGACTTGAACGTAGTTAGGGATTAAATGTTAATTAAAAATAATAATTACAACATTCTAAAACCATGTGTATGTGTGTGTGTGTGTGTAGTGTGTGTGTGTGACGCCTTGCACGTCCTGCTGATTGAGTAATATACATTCGTCCTTCGTGGTAGGACTCTACGAGACGTGCTACTGCGACATTATTGTGCTTCCGTTTCTCTCCTTTTTCCCCCCCCTTTTCTTGTCGCGAGGAAAAGTCGAGCGTGGACGATAATATCCCTCTCGGTTGGACTATCGATACTGGATTACGCACTTGTAAATCTACGACTCGCTCTCGTATTAAACGTTGTTTTAATAATAGTCATTAATATAGTAAAAGGTGGAAAAGAAGTCACCGTGACACTGCAATTCGAGTCGCAGAGGTACCGCAAGGCCGTCCGAGAGAAGAGAGCGAGTTTCGTTGCGTTTGTTCTGTCTCTCTTTCCCCCCGACAAAATTCTCAAGATTGACAGAAAGAAGCGTAAACGAAGAGCGATAGGAACGGTTTACGCATTTTTCACGTACGGCACGCGATGCCGTATATATATACATAAATATGTACGTATGTATAGTGTGTTGTCGAGGCTGATTTAGAAAAAACATCGCGGTGCATCGCGGTTAATGCCGCACTCCTCGCTGTACCCTTTTTTTTTAATACGCAAACGATATAAAAAGTTGAGCATCGTATTTCTCGTTGCGTACTATCGATAAATACACGTCGAGAAGAGGATTTATTGACGAAGGTAGATTCGCATCTTGCGGCGGCGAAGAAAAGCCGTGCAAACGTCGCGAGAAACGTTCGCGGCGCGAACGACCCCCTCGCGTATGTAAAACATGTGCACGCGGGCCTCAGGGCGCCGATCGCACTCTCGGTTGTAACATTAATCCTAGTCCTAATTAGGGCTGTTGACTTTTGACAACTTCGAAGTTAACTTCAAAGTTTAAGGTGCCTTTGAAGCTTCGAAAGAATTCGACGCGTCGAAGTAAACTCCGAACCTTCGAAGTTTAAAGTGCCTTCGAAGCTTCAAAGGCATCCTAAATTTCGAAGGTACGGAGTTAACTTCGAAGCTTCAAATTCTTTCGAATCTTCGAAGTTGTTAAAAGTAAGTCTATCTAATCCTAATCGATTGTTTCCTTCCATTTAGAAGAACAGTCGAGGCAAAAGAGCTCAGCGAGAATTTGTATCGAAACTATCTAATGATTTTCCTTTAAGGATTGATCTACGCAATTTTTTATCTTCCCTTCTACCGTGTCTCGTAGAAAATAATTCATTCCAAGTATTCGCGCGTCCAGATCAATGAAACCGAGGCGATCGGCGCGATTTAGTTAAAAGCTACTCGACCGTGCAGAAGTTTACATTTACAACGACTTTAGCGTGTGAAGCGTTCTAAACTCGAAAAAGACGTTTCACTCTTCCCTACGTCCTAACATCAATAAGGAATTCAGAAAATATTCTTCAATCAGAAACCTGAAATACTCAGAAATCTTTCAGACATCTGAAATATTCGCACTAGCTAGTAAGTCCTCGTGTCTCTTAAGGCAATTCTCGCGTTCGAAGTGTCCGCGAATCCAAATGCGTGAGAATGTCAAATCATAGATGAAATATTTTCCTGCGATTTCAGCCGTTTCGCACGCTAAATCGACGTTCCCATACAAGTCTTCGACTCGCGTACAACTCCGAGTTCGCGGCGGCTCGAGTATTAAAAACACGCTTCTCCGTTTTCTATTTTCTTTTGGTTTACAACGTCCGAGAACACGTGTCGTGTACACGCCTACGTCTACACATTCTGTGACTCGCTCTGTGCGCGCAACCGGATAACGATGCACCTCGCTGCTACGTGATGCACGTAATCACCGTCCGGGTGTCCGTAGTCGCATATGGCACCAACAAGGAATAATAATAAGGCTTAATGATTGTAGCGGTGGGTTATGGTGGCGGAGGTCTCCTCTGAGGTTCGGGCGTATAACGCAGGCGAGCTCGCACATGCTGCGGGCTACCAGGCACGGAATTGCTTTCCGACAATCTCCTAGGCGGCGGCTGAGGCGGAGAAGGTGAGACGTACCTAGAAAAAGCCCAATCATCCATCATATACACATTATGGTCTCTTTTGGTCTCATTGAAGAATAATCAATGATTATATAGTTCATAATTATATATAAGAAATTATCTTAGCAAGTAAAAGACGATCGAAAGCGGCAATGCGTACCTTCGCGAAAAGGAAGGAGACGCCTGATCGATTAAATTCCTTCTAAGGGCAAGTGGGGATTCGCCGCGACTTAGTCTCGGGGGTGGTTCCGGCGAAGGAGCGCGCTCGCTGCCGAGCCTGAGGCGTACGTAGGACGCAAAGCGCTTCTTCGCGGACTCCTTCGAGCCAATGATCTGCTGCGGTGGCATCACCAACGACGACGGCGGCGACTCCTGCTTCAGCTGATGCGCGAAGCGGGAGATCAGCAACTGTGGACTAGTGGAGCCGTGAGATCCCTGCGGCGGTGGCTCTGAAGGAAACCTGCGCAAAATAAGTAACAATATTTGCTATTCTCTATGATAAAATTCTTTCTGTGTGATTGACTGTGAAACAAAAAAAGAAATATACGTAGTATTTTTTTGTTAAATACAGTAAGCTGTACATATACTAAATTATAAAACAAATTAAACGAAATTGATTGAAAGGCGAACTTTTGCATCAAAAGATAGTAAATAATACAAATAGTTAGACTAAAATAAAATAAGCATGCACAGAGAGAATAACTATAAAAAAATGTACAAAAATGTAAAAATAAATATAGAGCATTCAATATACATATATATGGTCAATCAGCAAAGTTTCGCAAGTGAAAGAAATAAAAATTGTAAAGTAGCTTGTACAATCACATATTTGGGTAAATGTTAAAGTTATAAAATAATATTTCAAAAAATAATTATGACGATCAGTGCATTTTAATACAGATAAACCAGTTTAAAAGTTTTTCAACGTATTCAATTACCTCTTGCGACTAATCATCGGACTACCATAGATGTTCTGCGACTGCGGATAGGTTTGGGGTGCTGCGGACTGCTGTGACGGTGGTGGTGCGAATCGTTGCTGCAGAAACGGTGAGTAAAGGCCGCTGTTGTCGTATGTGGCAGGTGGTGGTGGTTGAATGACGCCGGGCGGATCAACGTTCTCCCGCCGCCAGGGCGAATAGTCCCTGGCGAAGGGACTCAGCGATCTCGAGACGCCTCCTTGCCATCGGTCCGCCTTGTTGCCGCCGTCGCGTTCGTCGTAACGGCTACTGCGATACGGGGAGTACGGCCGACCATTGCTGTCCAAACTGGCGTCCTGCATCCTGTAAGGAGAGAACGGTCTCGCCGTCGTCGTCGTCGTGGTCGTCGTTGTCGTCTCCTGTCTACCTTGACCGTTTGTTGTCGAGCAGCGATTCGAGGAGTTGTAATCGTGCCTGATAATACTCTGCTCGTGCTGTCGATAGGGTGAGAAAGGTCGCGGCGGCAGATTCGGCTCCGGCTGATCCGCCGCATCCTTGGACATCGGCGGCGAGAACGGTCGAGCAATCTCCTTTCGACGAAGAGCGTACGGACTATAGGGCACGTAATTCGCGCCGTTCTCGCTATTGGAACGCTGATGGAACGGCAGGAAGCCGGAATTCGGTGGTTCTCTGATGCTACTGATGTTGCTCCTTAAGAAAGCTGGCACATCGGACTGCGCCCGAAGGTGGGCCGTCTGCTTCAAGGACACATGGCCCGAAACTCGCTGCTGCTGACCTCCCGGCAATCTGGAACTGAATCGCCAACTAGATGAAATTTCCTCAAGGATAGATTTGTGTGCTGGAGGATACGATCAATTGTATCTTCCAGCACAAAAATGTGATCTGACTCTTTCGATATGCGTATACATATATACCACTATCACCCCATAATTGTACCATGATGGCTCTGCAAAAAACCTCAGTCTAAAAGAGTTAATGAAAGTTAGAATAGAGCGTTAATTGTTAATCATTAGCATACAAAACGCAGACGAGGGCAGAAGACGTTTTCTGTTATAAGATAAGATACCAGATCATCTCTAAACCGGAATCCAAAAGATCATGCTGCGATATCAGAATCTTTCGCGTCGTCATGTAAGTCATGGAACGAGCTGCTCACGGCGAAAACTTTGTATCAAAGTAATGAGGATTCTTATGATTTATGAAAATTTTGCTGATAAAATTAAGAAAGAAAGTAAATGATTGAAAATTCTATGATTAAGATATCTACACGATCCATAATCCTCTTTATTACAGTTTCATTATTAATTTCGCTGCAGCAATTTCGTCCCCAATCTGCAATAGCCAAAAATTCATTTCGCAAAATCAATTTGCAAAAAAAGAAAAGAAAAATGGCGTGTGCACAGGGAAAAATTATGCGTGCATCGCGACGGAGTGGGCGAGTCGCTACGCTAAACGCAACAAAAGTAGGCAAAAAGAAAGAAACGAAAATATATTGAAATAAATAAAAAAACAATGCTTACCGTGAGTAGGGGTTGAAGGGTGGGGTGTGTAACAGGCGCGTGCACAAACCAAACAACTCGAAATGAAAATCGGGTAGATTTTTGGATATTCTGAGTAGCGGGATTATCTTTTCTTTTTTTTCTCTTTTTTAAGTCTCTTTCGGGAATTTTCAGACGATTTGTCCGGGAAGGAGCGGAAGTAGGGAAGGAAAAAGGAACAAGGATAAGGGAGGATGCTACGCCGCGCTGCCTCCCTCAAGCTCAACGCTGCAACACAATTCAACACGCACGCACACTTTTAATTCGAGAGAAGGAACTGTAAATATCAGTTTCTTTTTTTTGCAATGCAGTATCAGAGATAAATATATACCGGATGTTCCGAGAGTATATCGCGTCTCTCTTCGGCCACAAATTCTCCGACAAATTTGCAAATCGATCATTCTTCAGTTGCAAAAGTTGACACGAACGAGAGAAAATCCACTAAAAGCCAAAGACGCCATAATTCCGGGACACCTCATACAATCATTAACGTCCAACGACAGGCCAATTCGCAAAACGCTTCAGTCCAAAACTCACTGACCGTAGAAATATGTTAAGTGCATAAAGTCTTTACAAAAATCGCTCATAAAACGCGATTAAAACTGGTTATTGCTAAAAGACGAAAAAAAAAATAGATAACCAAACCAGAGATCAGTATCTTTATTAGTCAGGAATCTCATGCCATGTTTAAAAGTTCGCGATCTCGTTGTCACGCTAGCGTTCTTAATGATTATATCGTTATCCTGTCTTCCCTATCACAATATTAAACATCCTAAATATTATGTCTAATCTAAGAAAAGCGTACAGCGAACAGCAATTAGCAGACCTTGATTCCCACCTTGGTTCTAGCTGCCGCATGATCTTGCCGAACCATTGAAAGCCGGAGTTTATTAGGGCGGAATTTGTCTCGCCGTCCTGTAGAACGTCGTACTTGCGAATGAAGGCATGTTCCATAAGCTTGTGGTACTTTGGCCGGTGCTTATAGTTCTTCGTGAGGCAGCAGCTGACGAAACTCCTGAACTCCTTGGAGAAGGGTGCATCCGCCGGAAGTGACGGGGGATCATCTTGTACTACTCTGCTCAGTACCTACAATGAGTAAGATAATAAAATAATAAATATAGAGATGATAAATGGATATATTAGACAGAAAGGCGGTTATACAGAAAGAAACCAACCAACTCTAAAATATAGTTTTATCAAAAGATATAGCTATATATATATTAAAAATAAAATTTCACACTAAATTAAAAGCAAAAGAATTGTTTTTAAATATATATAAATATATATATGCGATAGTTCGTTCTCCGATATACATAATATACACTACACATATTTAACATTTTATAATAGAGATAAAAAAATCCGTAAATTGCCAGTTAGCTCCTTTCTGTATAACTACATCTAAATGGAAATAGAAAGAGATTGTCCAATGGAAATTTTACCTCAAAATCAGTCTTGCAGTCTCGATAAGGAAATACTCCCGTAGCTAGTTCCACCAGAGTAATGCCCAAACTCCATACATCCGCCCTTATATCATAATCTGGTTTAGTAGGATCCGGTGGATCTATCCTTTCAGGCTGCATAAAGAACAGTAAACATACACAATTATTCTCGTTTCCATTATTCAGAAAATTTGGACATTCTCTTATATTGCGATACATGTTTACTCACAGCCATGTACGCCGCGCACCCCGCGCTTCTCGTCTTTGCTTTGCTGTCGACTAGTCTGCCGGATATCCCGAAATCGCAAAGTTTCACTCCTCCCGTCTCGTCCAGTAGTATATTACTAGGTTTCACATCTCTATGAATTACACCATGCTTCTCTTTCAGGTACGACAACGCCTTTACTGTCTAAAAAGAAAAAATATGTGATGATGTAAAATCTTTATAATAATTTCAAAATTATCATGAAAATAAATCAAGATATTACATTCCAAATTTGAAAGGAAAAAAATCGATGCAGAGAAAAATATTTTAACTTTCAAAATAATGATAAAATTATCTTCTCTTCTTAGATATATATAGATACATATATATATTCAAAAAAATTATAATAAAGAAGATATATATAGTTTCTTCTTTATTATAATTTTTTTAAGACTTTTAAAGATAGCAATTTTAAAACTCGAAATAAAACACTCATAAACGAAAACGTAAAAAACTTACTGCTACTGTAACTTTCCCTAAAAAATCCTCCGGTATCGCTTGCCTGCTACGCTTCAATAGTTTGTCTAGGCACGTTGCCATCAGTTCCATACAAATCCAAACATCAGATTCGGTGATGAAACAGCCCAGGCACTGCACAATGTACGGACAGTCATGTGATTTGAGCACAACGTCGAGATCCATGATTATCCTCTTGTTCTCTTCCGCGTTTCCAGAGCGTCGCATCTGCTTCACGGCAATTACCACACCGCTCGGTTTATGCCTCATTTTGACGACGTGGCCGCAGGTGCCGTTACCGAGTTCGCCCAGATGCTCCAGATCTTTCATCTCGGTTTGATACCTTTGGCCATTGATGTTTAGGATGCCGTTCATCTTCATGATCTCCTGCAGTTTTAATTCGACTTCACTGTCGTGCATCTTTGGTGGTGTTATCTGCGACACTGGCAGATCTAGCTGTCTTCTGGGTCGTGTCGGGGTACCCATATCCCCAACTATCAAGAAATATGTAGTATTTTAATATATCACTCTGTTGTTTCCATCATATATTTATCTTCTTATAATAAAAAATAATTTCCTTATAATTCAGCACGTATAAATAAGTCTAGATTTTAACATCTAGAAATAATCTTAATGTCAATGTTGAAACTATTTCAACTCTAAAAATTTAACATCGAGTTTATAGATTTAGTTAACAAATTTATGTATTATTGAATAGTTTTAATATTGTAATATACTAATTTAATATTGATATATTAATTCTATATTGAATTACATATATTTACAATATGTATTTATATTCTATATTTAATTATATATGGCAACACATCGAGCTATATTAATACTATATATTATATATTTAACACACACATATTGACAGTTATATTAATATTATATTTTCTTCTTTAAGATATTATGACACTTACTGTACTGCGCCACTTACCAGTAATCTCTAAACTTTTCGATTCGGTATCAGAATTCAGTTACAATAATAAACGGTTTACGATCTAAAAGTGGTTTCTAAAAATGAGTAAATCAAACAGCGAGCGAGCCACGCTCGACGTAAACGAATACAGGCGATAAAAATACAGCAAATGAGGGAAGGAGATCTTGCTGGACGCACCGCGAGTCCTCGAGTCGCGGGATCAACAGTGGAGATCAACGAACAGTGCGACGGTCAACATAACCTGTACGGGCGCAAGAATCGCCGGAAGGTGGATTGTGTCGATCCGGGAGGAGGAGGATCCAGGGTGGGCTCGCGGGGATCTTGGCGCGCATTTAGGAGCGGGCTGCTTACGTTGCCGGGGTCTGCGGAGCGCGGGGCTGGACGCGGGGCCCGCCGCCGCCGACGAGGATGACGACGACGACGAAGAGTGCAAGCCCATGCCCGGGCCACCAACCTCGCCGCCAACCTGCCTATCCCGGTCCCGCGACTCGTTCTCCGCCCGTAGCCGCTCCTCCAGGTTCATGATCTTCTTCTCCAGGGTGCTCGACATCGCGCCCCGCACGCCGTGACTCCTCGGCGCTGCTAACGCGGCTACGCGTTTGTTTTGTTTTCTTTCTTTCTTTCAGCTTGCTTAAATATTTTTTTTTACGTACGCCGCACACCACCAACGCCAGGGCTCACCGGGCTCGCCGCACCGCCGTCATGCACCCGATATTTGACAATTTTCGCATCACTCTCTTACGCGCTGCCCCTTTTTGGCAGCAGGGGATATAAACTCCCCTCCTGGAAAAAAAAGGGGGACAGTTCTCAGCGCCGTCTGGACTCTTTGTCCCCGGAAGTGGCGAACTAAATGCGGACCACATGACGAACGGTGGCGAGCCTTCTGTTCCCTTTGCAGAGATTTAGCACGGTATTTATAGTCGGATCTTGTTAATTTAGGATCATCCTAACGATCTTTACGATCTTGAAATGCTGCACGGTCATTTCATTGGCTGGATAGAACCTCAAGAGATCATTCAGATTGACAATCCTAAATATAAGGTCGAACTATGAATGCCGTCTTTAGATTCACACAGATAAACGTAAGCAAATCGACCAATCATAATTGAGAATTTCTAAATGGTAATCCACATATTCTCGAGAATCCTCGATTATAATTGGTCGAAAACCAGTATATTTATATTTTATATGTATATTGATAAATATTAACTTATTTTACGTACACGTTAGAAATCTAATATCTCTTTCTCCCCTTTCCCTCCCTACGCTTTCACTCATTTCAAATAAAAGATAAATAATTCAAAAATGTTATAAAACTGACATCAAATTAAATGACGCGATTATCTTTGTTCACAATGAGTGTAATATTAATTCATTCGTTAACATATTCTATTGCGTCATCATAATATGTATAATAATAAATATAATTGTTTTATTTTTTATGAATAAGACGAATGTAAAGTATATTATTGTATAAATAAATAATTATATTAATTATATTAAAAAATATATACCCATATAGCACATGATATTCTGAGAATATTCTAAGAATATTCTCGAATATTCTAGAATATTCTTAGAATATTCTCAGAATATCATGTGCTATATGAGTATATATAAAATAATAATAATAATTATTATATTTTATATTATATTAATAACATTATATTATTAATAAATATTATATTATTATATTAATATATATATTATAAATTATATTTGAAATATTTTATATACGAGGGTAGTTTGATAAGCTTGGTAAAAAAAGAAGTAAAACATTTTTTGGAAAAAATCAATTTTTTTTTTCAACATAGTCTTTGAGGGCTACACACTTGGTCCAGCGATTTTCCAATTTTTTCATCCCGTCCGAAAAACAGGTTTTGTCAAACTGCAAAACAGTCGTTGACGGCGGCGATGGCATCCTGATTTGACGAAAATTTCTTCTCACCGAGCTAAATTTTTAATTTCGGAAACAGGAAGAAGTCTTGGGGCCAAGACTTCTTCCTGTTCCCGAACTTTGGAAAATCACTGGACCAAGTGTGTAGCCTTCAAAGGAGACTATGTTGAAAAATAAAATTGATTTTTTTCCAAAAAATGTGTTTTACTTGTTTTTTTACCAAACTTATCAAACTACCCTCGTATATAAAATATAATAATAATAATAATAATAATAATTACACATGTGTAACGTATTTCACGTGTGGGATGTACACCTGTATAATACGTGATCTACGGATAGAATCAGCTGATTCTCCAAAGTTTGGAGAGGTTTGGAGTCCAAACCTCTCCGATTGGTTAAAACAAGTCACGTGCTCCATGCGGGAGTTCGTTTAAAATAATTTGAAAGTCGTTCCGCCATGTTGTACTGTTATACGCGCGGCGACAAGCATTAACGAGAAATGACACTTTGCTACAACAAATCGCCCAACAATGGCTACGGCTGATATGTCAAACTTCGATGAGGAATTGAAATCCGAGAGGACTGTCCACAAACGGAGGTCGTTGATTTTCCAGACGCGTATCGTGACGCGCGACAACGAAGGTTAGTTTACTCTCCGCCAAGTGACGTATTGCAAAAAGGCTTTCGCCTCGAAACACCATCACCGAATTTAAAGACGGAAAAATTAATAATAAAAAATTGGTGATCGGAATACGACTGTCTCCATTAACGGCACCGTTTCCAAATCAAATAAATGCAGTTATTTCTTACGAATAATTTTATTCTTAAAATGTCAACCGTCACTACAAGGAATCTGCTGCGCTTCAGTGACCCAACTGTAATTAAATATTTTTTCTTCTAGACGTCAATGAAGTTATAACCAATGGAAGCAGGCTTACCGCAAATGAAGATGAAGAAGAGTGCAATACGGAGAACGATGTCGAGGCTTTTAATCTGAAGGAGTATGTAAAGAAACTCAGGCAGGAGCGAAAAGATTGGCAACAGGAATATAGGAATCGCAAGACTCAACGGAAGAACTTGACCAAGCAAAAAGCAAGTGTGGAGGGACAGGGACAGGTTCTCGATATAAATATACTGACAGAAGCCGAGAGAGCTTTCGTCTTGACACGTCCCAACTATGAACACATTTGTAAAAATAGTCAGAAACTACTGGACGTAACATTGAAGATATCTACACTCAGTCAACATGTACATAAATTGAATCAAAAATTTATGGAAAGAATGGAGGGCAACATATCCAAGGCCACCGTAAACATTATTAAGATCTCGGAACAATGAAGCAGATGTACTTTAGGTATCGTTTATTCTTGCAATGCTATAAATTTACAGGTAGTAGAAGCATTATAGTAAAAGTAGAAATAACATTTAAATTAATTAAATATGACATTACGCACGATTGATTATTCGATACTTGTTAGTGTGATAATCGCATTCGTAGCGCACTCACATTAATGAGATAGAGATGAAATATATTAAATACGAAATAATTTACCGATATTATACAACATTAAATTTTATATCTGTGGAATACGGAGAAGACCGTCTATTTTACGCCATTTCTGGCACGTCAACGAGATTCGATATTCGATCGTATGAAGACATTTCTGATCTTAGAGTGATTTTACGATCACGTTCCATAGTATATTAATACTCAATGCTTCAAATAATCTAAGATTGTACGGAATAACCAATAGAGTTGTCATCTATGCAGATGAAAACTCTTTCTCCTTGCTGCTTTCCTCTCCTTCTGCGCGAGATATTCCTTTCTTGACTGGCTGCTGTGCAGCTCCAGAATGTGATTAATTTTCCGTACGATTTCCTCGGCCGTCACCGAATCCGCTTCAAAATCATGATTTTTAAAGGACGCCGATTGATGAAGCGAATGACTTTGGCCTGTAACATTAAATAAGTAACATTAAAATATATCAACTGTGAAACATTAATCTTTATTGTGAAGTTCATTTGAAATTAGAAATCCGCGAAAAATAATGATTTTCCTTAAAATTTTTTGTCCTTGGAAGAAATAAAATCGTCAAATTTGTCAAGTAATATGTAATTATGTAAAGAGAAAATAACTGACTCAGAAAATTATCCGGAGCATTGGATTGTGGAGTATAAACAAGCGTAAATATAGTTTTCGATCCCTTAGTCTCGGTCACTTCGCACCAAGCGATGTTGTCTATGTGATAACTGACCGCCCGCTGTCTATTCCAAAATCTAGCAGCGCCTTTGCCTGTTATCACCGGATCTATCTCTATCTTCTCTCCTGATATTCCGAGATGAATCTCAGTCTTTGCTCGCATCTTGTTAATTATATATACCCTGCAATTGGAGACGTGTATATTCTTATGCAATCGAATACAATTGTCGATTTTACATTATTCTTTCGTTTTTACAATTTAATTTTCAACATTTATACTATTCTCCATTTAATTTTTAACAATATAATTATTCATCATAATATTTTTCTATATTTTTTCTTAAATTATTTACTAATTACTTGTTATTTTAATTCAATTATTCTTGATAATTGGAATATTTTATAAAAAAAACTTCATATATGATATTTGATGTAATATATTGAGGAACTACCTGTATGATTGATACAACGGTGCCTCCATCGCAGTAGTATGACCCTCCATCTTGGCCAGGTCGTTCGCAACCTCCTCTTGCTCTTTATCTTTACCCTCCAGGTCCTCTTCATCTTCCTTCTCAATGCAACTGACTGCGTTGTAGCGTGCTCTGTCGCTTGGCTTCATCTCGATCAAGCCCAACGTAGTAAATTCGAATTTGGAGATAGTCTCGCGTGGGTCCAAACAGGGAAAGGCCGAGTCTATCTCACCGTCATCCTCAGTAATGTACAATCCATAACGTAAGATGTCCTCCCTGGAAGTAATGGCCGGCGGAGATTTCGTGAATAAGGCATATGCGTTCAGACAATGCAGAATAAGTTACAGACTTTAAATTATGATCGGGATGTTCACTTGCATATTTGTAGCAAATCAACCCGATGAAGTCCAATACTCGTGCCGTTACTGTCACCACCACCTGAAGCGGATACATCCTGTCCTCTCTTGGCAACATGCACATGAATATCCTGTACTTTCTCACAGGGATGCTCACCTGTGCCTGTGAAAAAATTTTTAAATATACAGGGTGATTCAGAAGTGATGGTACAAAATGTAAAGATGAAATGTACACACTAGTAGAAGCAAAAAAGTCTCAGTAAACATGGGTCCGCAAATGAACTGTTAACGAGATACGTGCGAATGCCGTAAATCCGTAAATCTTATGATAAAGTTTAATAAAAAAATTTGTCGCGGTGCTTTGTTTTTGTTATTTGTTGCTACACTAGTACAACGGCATCTAAAAGGACACGATGAGCATGGATATAAACACACAAGTCAGTGGCTGATCTTAACATAACATTCGTACGTATCTGTAAACGGTTCATTTGCGGACCCATGTTTACTGAGACTTTTTTGCTTCTACTTGTGTGTACATTTCATCATTACATTTTGTACCATCACTTCTGAATCACCCTGTATTGTAAATCCACGTTTTTCAACAATGAAGATCACAAAGCTAGGAAAAGTTTTGGGTGTGTAACACATAATCTTCATTTTTGCTTTGAGAAAGTTTGTAATATATAATTTTCATTTTTTAGGACATCTTTTGAAAATAAGCTCTTCATTTGAAAGAAACAAAAAAATCAGTATTACATACATTGCCGTCAAACTTAGCATATTCCTTGAATGGATTTGGTGGTAAATTTGGACACTTTTCGAGTTGTTCTGACAAAAGAGATTGTCCTTTTTTCAGTGGCGTTCTCTTACGAAAATCTTTTCTCTGAAATAGATCTGATTGATCTGTAGGTGTCACGGCGTTAAGATTGTGCTCCCACTTGACATGCCTAACTTTGGCGGCCTTTTTTCTTTCTATGTCCATTTTCTCTAGTCTCTGTGCAGTGTTAGATCTCTGTCTATGACTGAATTCCATGTCTAAAACAATGTTGCAAGTAGAAAAGCATTGTAATCAAGGAATTCAATTAGAAATAATTGTTCTTTAATTTACTTTTAATTATAACACATTTATATTGCTGTCGAAATTATTTTGTATACAATCTCGAACTGAATCAACTTTGATCCAAGTTTTATATAAAATAATAAGAAGCAGAGATATAACATAATAACAGAAGTATGTACCCATTTGTATGTCATATGATTCCCCCATCACGTCCAAATCCTCATCGTCACTCTCCTCCATACCAGGATAACATTGCAGTGTTCCGTTTTTCTTCAATTGCTTAGGAATATCTTCCCCCAGTATCACCATGTCACAAATACCTTCCAATCGAGAAAAATTTGAGGAATGTAGCACAAAAAATAATTATAATTCTAAATAAACTATAAAATAGAGCATAATACTATATATTACATTTAGCTTATTTATTAAACTAAGTTGCAGTAATATGTGTAAACGATTAATTTTAATATAATTTATCTTGTAACAAGTACGCCATCAACGTTATCGGAAATACCTATTATCAGAATATTTCAGGATCGATGTACGATTAATCCGTTGACGTTTCTAACCTAAATTTATCAGAAGTACAAACCTGTGTCGTCTGTCGCGAGAAAGCTATCCCTGATGTGCGACAGGAGCCAATGTTGATTGTCGTAGAGAGCCATTTCTTTCCTCCTTTTTCTCTTTTATTGATTAGACGCCACCCGTTATATTAGTAAACACGATCACATCGCGATAAAACGCGCCCTCGACGGCTCAAACCTTTTTACAAATCGAAAGATCGATTTCCGCGCCCATCATATCGCAATTCGCACGGAGCGTCGTGAAGTTTGCTACGATTGCCGACAGGTAGTGTCAGCGATTACAATTGACTTCAAACTCCGATTAACTTAACTTAACTTGACTAACAAACGGCGATTAACTTATGAAGTAATACTTGTAGTATTTTGTTTAATATGGATAGAAATATTTATTTCTTTTTTAACACAAAAAGAAATTTAAATCAGAGACGATAAATTATATAATTCAAAATTTTGCTTTAAACAATTCTGCTGTTAAATTAATTGCCGATTAATAAGTAATACCTGTAGTATTTTATTAACATGGATAGAATTATCAATTTTTTAGTTGCGTTTAGGGACAACGAATTATATAGTTAGAAATTTTGTTGTAAACGATTCTTATTCATTTCTGCCAATGTAAATTAACTTTAATTTCGTTTTAATTCACTCTTTATCTTTTTTTAATTCTTAGAACTAGAAAAAGATAAAAAGTAAGTTAAACTGAGATTAAAGTTAATCTATATTGGTAGAAATGGATATCTGTTAATTAAATTAAACATCGATTAAATTAATCGATGGTCGAAATAGTCCTAAATTAATTGAGCAACAGCGACCTAAGACAATGATGGAATTAAAAATTTTGTTTGTCATCGAAGGCTTCCGAGATAAAAAATTGTAAAAGTTAATGCATCTAATTTTAATATTGTATAATATTATATATATATTGATATGTGACACCTCTAGTTTATTTATTTATTTATTTATTTGCTTTATAACAATAATACATAAGTGATCACATGGTTCATTATTAATCACTATCACTGTATATCGTGAATATTTCGCTATTTGATGATCGTTGCTTAAATATGCATTTTCAACAGTTTCGTTATTCGCACTATTTAAAAAAAAACGTGTTCATTTTTCACAAAAATATTTGCCTGCGAAAAATAAATTTAAGGCATTCAAACGTCTCGATTTCGGATAAATCGATTAAGTGAATCGATCTCAAGAAATACATTCCTAAACGAAACGGAGTATTAAATATATTGCTGCAAAGTCTTCTCCGATTATTGCAATGTGTGATAGTAGTACGATTTCATTTTGCCCTGTCTTATTGCGAATATAAACTACAGTTTGGTTCTCTTAAGACGAACAATTGAACAACAATAAGGACCAGGCAGCAAAAACATGTTACAGACAACGATACTGAAAAAGCTTAATAATAGCGAAAATCAAGGCAAAAACTCACAGTATAAGCGCCAAAAGGGCCATTTAGGCCGGTATTCATAGTCCGTTCTTATTTCAAGACTTAAGTGACATCTTAAGACGCTAATACGGCTTTGTGATTGATTTATGACATCTTAAGATTGTACTAAATATATTGTATTAAATATAAGAACGAACTATGAATACCGGCCGTAGAGTTCTTATAAAATTTATATATACGTAACTACTAATATATGTCTTTCGTACACACGTAATTTTCTCCGAATACGCGTATATATATATTTATTACCCCATTTTTTATATAATTATGCGCACAATCCGCGCTTATTCCCGACTATCATCTTTGAGTGCTTTCTTGAAGTCACGTGGCCGCGTCGCGTTTAGAGGCGATTTCCGGTCCTCATAATCTGGGGGGCTTCCGCGGTGACGGTGGCAGCGGCATTAGCGGCCGGGGGCTGGTTCTCCAAAATTGCGCCCCAGATCGCCGCGGCCACCCCACCGCGGGCCCCCTTCTCGGCATCGGTATTCTTCTTAAAGTTATGCACCGAATAACGATTGTACAAACCCCAAATGCTGTTCATCAGCTTGCTGTTGTACTTGACCGGCGTCAACTCCCAACCTGCATATTTAATAAATTCAGTAAAATCAAATCAACTAGATTAAATCTAGTAAATTGAAGCGTTTTCTTCTAAAATAAAATTTAAAAAAATTAAATTTATTAAAGATACGTTACCTTCTAAGGGAGCCCTTGGATTGAATATATTTTCCTTCTTCTCGTCAGTCTTCTCTTTCTCCATCGTAGACATGGAAACAGCGCGTTCGTCGTTACAGCGAACTTTCCACGCTGCGAAAGCACCCTGCGGAATGGTAGCCATTTTTCCACAATCTGCAAAGAATAAATATTTATTGTAAATGATTTGTTACTAAACAATTAAATAATCAACCTCTTGTTATACAAATCAAAATTTTATGCATTCCACACAGCAATTAATTAATAAATTAAATGATTTTTTTCTTTACACTGAGATTACAAATACTAAGGTATTTCTTGATAGCAGATTGAAATTACTAGTTTTTAATTATATATTAATAATAGTTCTGCATATTATAATAATCTATTTTGAGTTTTATTAATTGAATTCTTACATTTATACAAGTATGTGCATTATGCAATAATTACAATGTGTACTTTATTATTAAGAAATGCTTCAACATAATCTCAGAAGAGAAAGTTATTTAATTTAGTAGTTATTAATAACTGCTGCATATAAGGGGGAAATATATCGCGAACTTAGTCATGTGATGAATCAAAACAATAACAGTTCGACTAATGGTACACGTTTACGTGTATGTGTGGGTTACGATCTTCCTATACATATACATATAGTTTTTTATATCTCACTATCATGCTTTTCGTATCGTTAACAGCTTTGCTTCGCTCTTAACGATAATTACGTCTGCGCCATTACTATTGCCGCCAAAGCACGCTTCCGTTTCGTGTTGGAATAATGGATCGGAATCGCACCCAGTTGACATGATAATGTACGTTTATCTTGGTTGTATTTTATGTACTTCGATTCTTTTCTCTTTCGTTCTCCGAGGTCCGAATGTGCACCTCGTCTCATTTTAAATCTGCAAGAAGATACAACCAAAACGAGCGGATCCGTACCGAAGAGGTACTCGCAAACGCTGCTAAAACTGCGCTCTCGTTTGAGCAAATGTTTTCTATGTTTTTTGCCGAACTGACCGATGCAACTCTCGAAAAGTAATTCCGTTATCTGCTTTCTCGTCAATCGTCTTCGCGTCGTTTCCAGGCTCGCCTTCAGCGTGCTTTTTCTCTTCCTGTCCGGATTTGCCCTTCGAGTTTCGATTCTCCGGGAAGCCTCGAGCTTCAGGCAGCCGCCAGCGATGGTGGTCTCGGTAAGATTCATCAACCAAGGGAGAGCCTTGTCCTTATTGTCGACGTACGAGAGATCGTATTTCCACTTTGCGTCGCTATTTGTCTACGACTCGTCGTGCGTATGCGTGCACGTCGCTTCTCTTTGGCTTCGGGATCTATTCCGGAATAATCCAAAGTGATTACTGGTCCCCGGCGCGACGACGGTCCTCACTTATAAGCTCGATCAGGGAAAAAGCAAAGAAGATAACGGAACCGAGACGGATGGAGAAGGAAAGATACTTTTTTTAGTCGCCATAATAAGAACGGCGTATCAGCGGCCTTCGAGACTTTGAGATCTCGTACTGACGTCTGCCCGACCACCGTGGACCCGGTCTTATCGTCTTCAGTGAACGAGAACCCATTGTCGTAGCCTGACTCGTTCGGTGTAACGATACGAGAGTTTAAAACGTAAACATGTCCGAATGATACCGTAGAAAAAAAACATTTAAGCTGCGGGCGTCTATAAATATTCTCGTGTTTCGATACCATTGAATTGTATCAAACACAGAATTAGATTACGCTTCTTATTCGGACGAGACGGAAACACCAATCGGGAACGATCGTCTGCGAATCATCAGATAGAATGCTGAAAATCTCGACGTCATCTTTTATATCAGCCTGACGTCGAGACCACAAACGAAGATTTCTCGTGAAGGAGGGCAAAGCGTTATCGCAACAAATAAATTTATCAAAACGAGACCGGCAACAAACGACGTTCGCGCTTTTTACCACCGCGAATCTTGTGGCGAACGTTCGCCGCTTTCTTTTGCTTTTGATAACTGTTCGTTCCTCCAATAGTTTCTTTGTCAGTTATCATAAATAGGACAGTTGCATCAATGATGCACGTAAGTAACGGCATTTTGAGTGTGCTCCGGTATTATTTAACGTTTAAATAAAGTGGATAACTGAGCAAACCGCGTGGTTTAAATATATTTTTGTTGCACGATTCTATACATGTTTCTCCGATTAATCTGCTTTAATTAATCTGCGATTGACAGAAAAAATCCGGTAATTTGGAAATTTAGCAAAGTTTGGGACTTATCGATAATCATTCTTTTTTTTTAATTATTTACCTTTCTAAAACTGAGCAATTTTACAGAATTTTGCAAAATAAAAAAGTAAAATAAATATAATACGATTTTCCTAAAATCGTGAGAAGTTTTGAAAAATAGTTAAATCATAAATATTATGTGCCTCATTGTATTTATGTTCTTGCGTTTTCACTGGATGTTGTTTAACACAAGCATACACACATTTCACGATATTGCAATCTTTGCATAAAGCAGAGGCGAGTTCAGATAATTATATTTTTTCAGATTTTTGCATAAAAGATCCAGAGAAACATTCAACATTAAATATGGGTTAATCAATACGACTATGATATGGATTAAATACTCATGTTGATTAACAGTTTTTTTTACTTTAATACGTCCTCTCATCCATGAACTTGATTTCTAAGTTTTTATGATCGAAATGTATATTCAATATTAGCAAATAAATCATTTTCGATCAAAAATTATAACTTCACCAAAAATTAAATATCTCTTTAATTTATTTACTTTTTACATATTATAGGATACAAATTTTCTGTCTTTAACAGAAGTAGTTTTAGTCACATAATTAAGTCATCAATTTTATATTATTTTTAATTAATATACTTATTGAGCATTGTAATAGCATTATAAATACTTTGTTATATTTGGTAATTGCATGCAGCGTGTTTATTAAATACAACGTGAGAAAAAATACATATGTGTATATTTTCTTCCCCTGAATTTATCTCGCGAGCTTTGCTGCCTTTGACGACTACACGATCAAAACTTTCTTCTAGCGATAACGATATTATTTGTTTTTATCGTATTACATAAAGTTGAATCATCAGATCTCGTGCAACTTACAGATCTGAAAAGCGAACTATGGCGAAGTAATAGCAGTGAATTATATTTGAATTTAGATTCGGAAATTCATATTATTGATAATACATTATTGAAAATGTTGCAAATTTTTACGTGAAACGTATGGGAGTTTTTTGAGTTATTATGAGATAAAAATTTTAATGATTTTTTTATTAACTTTTTGATTAACTTTTTGATTAACTTTTGCGACGATAATAAAACAATGTTATTTGAACTTTGAATTATATCTGTAATGCTTAATCACCATGTTTATAATTTTTTATGTAATTAGTGGACTAAACTATGAACGTTGCTCCTTTAAAAGGATGTAAATTATATACAAAAGATATTTTGTTTAATGATCTTGTTATTGAAATCACACACAAGTAAAAAATATCATGCCAATATCTCAAAAAAGCTTCACATATAAGAAACTGTTACATTAACATAATTAATTATTCTCATAGTCATGCGACCAATTCGGCTTTCTCTTTTCCAGAAAACTTTTTATTCCTTCTTGCGCGTCTCTCATTTTCAGATTGTTCACCATTTTCTCGGTGCCCAGAGCATACGCTGTCGATATATCAAGAGTTATTTGCTCGTACAGGAACGTTTTACCGATGTGCATGACTGAGCGACTCTTTGTGTTGATTGCGTCTGTAATTCGACGAACTTCCTCATCTGAAATTGAAGTTAAATATAACAAGATATTCATCGAAGTGCAAAACTAATTATATAAACGTGTATTATTATTTTATTAAATAATATATTTAATAATAATAGAGGAGAAGGTGGTAATATATATGGAACTCCACTTTGTTTTTTAACAATTTCTTGTAAATTATAAGCTCAATTTTTTTATTCTTGGTATGCTTAGATTCTTTACTGTATTGGTAACCCATTTCTAACGTCCAATTAATGATTCTCCACTTACAAAAAAAGCTGCTTAAAGATTATCGCAAAGTGAGCAATTGGGTGGTATGTTGTAATGTGCTGGTAATATAGACCTCCTACTTTTTTAATGCGGAAAATAAAAAACAATTCATGAAATGTTGAATAACTTTCAAAAAAGTATTACATTTATTTAAGGAATTAATATAGAAGGAATATATATGATAAAAAATATTTTATTTTACTTTTTTTATAAATTTCTATTACAAAAATTATAGACAAAGAAAAAGAAACGCTGAAACGCTGTAACGCTCTGACGGCTCAAAGGGCAACCTAATGTACAAGTTTCAGCTGTCATTCATAGAGTGCAACTAAATCGTATTAAGATATTGGGGGGTTCCATATATATATATATTACCACCTTCTCCCCTCTATTAATATATATATATTAATATATATATATATATATATATATTAAAATATATATATATATATATATATATTAGAGTAGTTAATATACATATAATTGTAGGAGATAATTTCCTCGCTAACTTTCAGAAAAAGACAATAAAAGAAAGGAGGATAATTATTTTATATCTCTTTACAACATTTCTAAATAGTTTAGCTTTGTTAAAATCAATTTATTGTTTTTCGGTTTAATTTTTACAATATTTTTCTCAATGACGCGTTTCGATCATGTTTCGTTGGCGACTCACCGAGTTTGTCGTTCTCCACAACTTTGCTAACGAGACCGCACTCGTAAGCTTCTCTGCCGGAAATAGGAAATCCCGTGAAGAGCATGTACATCGCGCTCTTCCTTGGTACATTACGCACCAGCGGTATACCCGGCGTCGAGCAAAATATTCCGAGATTTGCCCTGCGAAAAGCGTTAAATAGAAAATAATAATTTACAGCATTCAATAATACAGAAATAATAATTGATAGCAGATGATACTAATAAGGTGGCAATTATGTGAAACAGTGAAAAATAAGCTTCGCGAGAGTACCCTGGAGTGGAGAATGAACTTCTTTCTGTGCACACTGCAATGTCACATGCCGCGACCAATTGACAGCCAGCTGCGGCTGCCAAACCGTCCACCGCCGCGATCACTGGTACCGGGCTCTGACTAATGGCCCGCATCAGCTCCGAACAGATCTCGAAAACGTCCTTGTGAGACTTAGCGTTCGTAGCCGTCTAAACGTGCCGATGATACTTTTCTATACGACGAATACAAAGAGGAGCTCTTACGGAAATGAGACCAAGCGCTACGAACCAGTTCCTTCAGATTGTGCCCAGCGGAGAATATCTTTCCCGGTTCGGACATAAGTACGATCGACCGAAGGTCCTTGTTGTCTTCATCTCTCTTGATCTCTGTCACCAAGGTTTTCAACATCCCGAACGATAGGGAGTTGCGCGAAGAAGAATCGCTCAAACAGATGGTTCTGACCTGAGATAAAACTAACAAGTTAATTGATCTTACAGGTAACAAACTGCATAATAATTGAAACTATTAATAGAGTTACTGGATCATAATTGTAATTGCTGGTAGAATTAAGATTAATGAAGTTAATAAAAGTTTGATAATAATTGATAACAAAAACGGTTGATAATTCCTGTAATATCGATAATTGAAATTTCGATTTTCAAATTTTTAAATGATTAAAAATTAGTAAATATAATAGCAGCGTTGGAATTACACAAAATAAAAGAAAACTTTTATACGTGTAATTATAAGAAGAATAAAAATAAATAATACATATCTCCTCACCCCGTTTTTTTCATTCGTTTCCACATATTTCTTCTCGGTGGATAATGTTCTTATAATATACCTTCCCTGCAACATTGAACACTACTGTGAATCAACAATTTAAATTAGTAATTATCGATAATGTTACAAAATTAGCTAGCGAGAAATTGGATTTTCGCGCGCCGTTTAAAATATTCCCGCGATTAGTCTTTGTTTTCATCAGCCAATCAGCGTTGAGCGAGTGCGAATCAAATGGTTCTGTGACGCGCACACACGTGAAACGTGTATAGTCGCAAACGGTGATGTAGTCATGCAGACATTACATAATTATGTAGTTTTCTTCTAAATTAAACACATAATTACAATATGAAGTACCTGGGAAACAGCGGGACCGTTTTTGATCATGAATCTCGAGATGACTATCATTTCGTCACGACACTATACCTTTATAAGATTCTAGATAAGAGATTTAGGTTAGCTGCGAGATGTATTGGGTACTTTGAACTCGACGCTGACTTACACTGACGTGAGACTTGTTCCGAAGGCATAATAAACAGCGCTTATCGTTGAGAAAGGTTAGCTGTCACGCCGTAACATGAAACGATAATACGTGACATATTGTCGTCAGGAGCCCGCGAAATTTCAAAAAAAGAAATTGGTTCAAGTTTATATTATCGGTAGAATAATGAATAGTAAAAACAAGAAAGGCTTGCTCAATTTCGAGGTTGATAAGAGCCTTTGTTGCAACGCTATAAAAAATTTTAATGCCATAAAAAGTAATAATAATAAAACAATAAAATTCAATATTTGTTTTAATACATTGCCTTAACACTAATTATAGAATATCAATTATATTATTTATTATATAACTTTTTTTAAACAAATTCAAAATGCTTCGCAATTTCATAGAAAGTGTAGCATAGTACAGTCAAGAAATGTAATTCGTTTTCATTAAGAAATTTATTTTACTCGCACCGTCTAGCACTTTTTGCTTTTGTAGTAGATATATATTTAAGTATTGAAAAGAGAAAGAACAAAAAAGTTGAGTGCAAGTGAAATGAAGCTTAATAGCGACTTCGACCAAACTCCGATTAACTTATCAAATAATACCTGCACTATTTTATTAACAAAATATATAAACAATAATATACATATATAATATTATAAAATAATTAATTTTTTGTTATTAATATATAGAAAAAAAGATTAGATTAGAGAGAACGAATTATATAAACATTCTGCAATAAGCACTATTGAATTGCATATTAGGTTAATCGGAGTTTGGTCGAAGTCATCCTCTATACGTGCATCTGCACATGTTGACGCATGCGTGGCGATCAGCTGATGCGTACACGGTACAATGTTCTCGGCCTGTAAACAGCTTAAATGGATCTCTTTGACAGATGTCAAAGTCCGACATTTAAAGAGCATGCTCCCAAAGGAGCAGACGTCTGAATGAAAAGAAAGAAGAAAATAGTTTTAAATCAGATTAAAAATGAGAGCAACAGACAATTTACATTTTATAAATTCCACAAACTCCAGAAATAAGAAGACATGTATTACAATAAAAATTATACTAGAACAATATTAATATTAATATTAATATTTTTTAAATTACTTTTCGCTTGAGCTGTCTATGCATTTCCTTTTTCATAAAAAATATCCACATAAAATGTTTGCAATCTATATTTTCTTCTGCAAACATCCTCGCTAATCCTTAATTTAGTTACTTATTGTTTTATATAAAAGCATAGTTTTTCAACATAGACGATTTATATTCTGAAGTTCAACTCTGAAATTTTTTTATGTGTTTTTTTAGTTTTACATAAAAAAACTCACAAAGATTTCCTTTTACGCGCTAGGTTTAGATTAGGAAATATTGCAAGAGGGTTTCGAAGCTCGAGAAGGGCCGCACTGTGTTCCTCGCCTCGAGCTTTGAGGTTGTCCTCCGAGGAGGGAATGGCGTTCCCATAACGACCAGTGTTTCCCCTAACGACGAACATGGCTGAAGCTGAGGGTAAGTAGGTGCGAGTGTGCATTGTCGCGCGTGCATATTTACGACGAACGAGCGGCAAACAGAGTCGAGAGATTTCCGGATCGGTCCCGCTTTCTCCGCGGCTTTTCCCGTCATCGTCGTCTCTGTCGTTGTGGTGCGCTTCCGGTTTTTCAGCGCGTTCGCTCTCCGCACGGTCTCCGTCCATTCTAATTATAGGGTAAACAGCACGGCCGCGGTTGCGACCACCGGTGCACAGTTACGAGAAATATCGCGGGGAACCGCGACGGAGAAGCTATCGACCTCTGTTTCGTAATAGGGAGCGGCGGATTTAGGACAGATTTTGTGAGTGCACGTGGAATGGGCGCGAGGAAGATGCACGTGGTAGATAATCGCTATAATGCTTGTGGCCTTAATAGCATTTAAGCGGTCTACAATGAGATTTTAAGTCGTAAGACTTAACATATCGACCAATCACAGTTGAGCATTTTAAAAGTAAGACTGCAATTTTGATTGTGATTGGTCGATATGTTAAATCTCACGACTTAAAATCTCGTTGTAGACACTGCTTTATCGGAGTAGATATCTCTCCGATAGCTTCGTTTAGGCCAAGTTTATTTCGATAGCTGCTTAAAAGAATAAAAATTAAGATATCAGCTTGATAAATACTTTCTCTCTTCTCTTTTTATATACTTAATCATTCAATATGTTTTATCGCCTTGCATTGCTTACTGTACTACATAGGGTGAAGAGAGTTGTTGTGGTTACCGATGTAGTTATGGAAGGAAGAAGTAACGTAAGAGAAGCTATATTCCGAGGGAAATTGCGAAATTTTGTGTACATAAAATAATCCTTAAAAAATTTAATTAAAAAATTAATAAATTACCTATTATATTTTAAAGTGTTTATATTCGCAAAGACGTGAAAAAAAATTTGCATCTTCATATAATAATAAAATAAAATAATTTAATAACTAATTAATAAATTTAATAACGAAGAATTTAATAATGCTAATAACAGAATGTTATAATTTTGATAATAAAAAATGGTAGTTTCTATATAACTGTATAAAAGCAGATCAGAATCTCGCGTTGCAAATATGTCGATTTTATCAGCGTTAATTTTTCATTTATCGAAGAGAATATGGGAACCTTCGAATATATATATTTTTTTTTTCTTACGGCCCCTTTACACTGTTTACCCGCGTTAGCACAGTCAAGGTGCACTAAAGAAAGAGGCGAGAGAAGAAGGCGAGATTCGCTTTGTGAGACGGCGAGTCGGGGCCGAAAATAAACTTCCGTCGCGAAGACACTCGCGGTTACAACGATTGTAAGAGCGCCGTTCTTACAAGAGCCGGCTCGACCTCGCGCGGTCTCAGTCGGTGTCTTGATGCGTTCGCATTCAGATGTTGTGCTGCGTCCCGAAGAGACTCGCGGACGGGGGCCCGTTCTACGACGAGGCTCCGTTCCACGACTGGACCGATAACAGTCCACCGTCGTCCGTTCGCGAGATACGGATCGAGCTGTTTCCCCAAGAAGGTGAGCTCGCGTCCTTTGCTCCGGCATCGCTTCCACGATATGGTTATTCCTCGAATTGTTGAGCTATTCGGATTCTAAATCGGATGTTGTTTGCGCGAGTCTTTCAAATGATCAGCGAATTGGGAACGAGGATGTACTCTGTGCTTATCTGGTCCCGCATCGCGGTCTCACGAAGTGTGTTTTGCGATAAGAATGAGGAATGTGTAATGTTAGCGGCGCGTATGATTTAAACGTTAATTAATGGATATTAAATATTTATCAATCTTAACGCGGTCGAAATTCCTTTGAAAACTGACATAGCTCGAAATTTTTGGAATTATGTTAAATGCTGCCGCTGCTGATGTATATTACATATTCAGAATGTCGTAAATGGTTGTTTACATTCGAATACGTCTCTGTACAAGTTAACTCAAACTCCCTTTTCAAATCAAAATAACTTAACTTAAATCAAAATAAATTAACTCGAACTCACTTTTCAAATCAAAATAAAGCTAATATAGCTTCAATATAGCTTCAATAGTCAATATAACTTCAATTAGAGTAGAACACCGCGTTACTATCGCCACATAAATTAGAAGTCGCTTTTTAAAAAGTTCGTTAATTTTTTAAGAAAAATATTAGAATTTGCTATAATACAACTACAATTATAATACCACAATTCCGAACTTCTTTCTTCTATCTTATCTTCCTCTTTGAATAAATTGCACGATTTATAAGATGCTTCAGTTCAGATTAACAGAATAGCTTCAGTAGCTGCGCATCATTAATCATCATCACTGTTCCTCGAACAGATATTTGCCTCTCAAGGATTTCTTTTTCATTTCACATTCGGTGTCGGTGAAAATATTTTTTTCTTGCTACTCGCACACGTCTCTAAAAGGTATAAGAATCGTAATAATAACGCGCCTCCGCCGTGCATACTGATCAATTTACACCGACTTAGCAATTGCATTAAGAGTCCCGTCGACCTTAAGGCGAGAGAAGAACGGCAATAGCTCTGACGTGGAAAAGAAGAAAAAAACCTTCGTCGGTTCTTTCCAACGCGCGCGACACTTAGAAGCGAAACGTAAGCAAAAGCAGTCGCGTTGCGTTCGTGGGCGTTTACGCTAAGCGGTTTCGACGCAATGAGATCATTAATAGCGCCGTGCTGTTTGTTGTTACGCCTTCGCATACCTATGAGGAATTGCCGGAGATCTCTCGCCGTCGTTACCGTATCCGCTCGAAAACACGGAGATCAGGTAGAAAAGGTAGGAAGCAGAAATCTTCGGAAGCAAAAATAAAAAAATTAAATGAAAACTCGGGGAATCGCGTGAACAGATCGATATGAACGGAATGGGCGATGCAATGAATTGCGAGATAAAAATTTTATACGTGTCGTGAATAATAATCGTGATCGTAAATACACGTTCTATAGTCACGTGAAACTTGCGTCGCGGACAGAGGCAAATGCGGTGACCTGCATTCTCGCGGCGCATTTAGCGCTAAAAGACGCGGCTGTCTCGCCTCGCATCGGTATCGAAGGCGGCAATAAAACTTCGGGGCCTTGATCTGCGATCGAACAATCTGTTAACGAAAATTGTTGCGATAAATATCACCACATGCCTCAGTTGTCGAATTGATAGAGACGCCCGTCACGGAATGGAGGGAGTTTCCAGGTTCGAATCCTGGCTGAGGTGATATTTTTCGCAACAAGTTCTTTACAGAGTTTTAAAGATGCTTTTCGCATTAATATATTAAATTGTTCACCAATTTAATTATATTTTCGGCTTTAGTTAGGGACTTGCGTTTCAAGACTGACAAAATTGTTGGCGCGGTGAGAGGGTTTGGGGGGAACGCCAGGTAACAGAGAAGAATGCAACAGCATTCCACATTCCAGCAACTGAGAAAGCTACAATCGGTCTCCCTACGTTCCTCAGTGCTAGCAAGTAATAATCAACAGTAACAAAGTAAAAAAGATCTTTGATGAGAAAGATGGCTTGTTTGCTCCTATTATAGTATCTAAATTGGGTCCGAATACTGTTTCTCGATTGCCTTAGTTACCTTATATTAGTAAAAATATAGCTAACCTTTATTGTTTTCTACAGGTGTTAGAAACTATATACATATGACTATCGGATTTATATATTCCTAATCGAAATAAAAACGTGAAACTCTAAAAAGTCGTGTACTGTAGGATGTATGTACTTTGAGTGTACTTTGAGAGGGAAATTATTGATACACTAATCGTAGAAGAATTAAAGAAACTTTGTCGTATACACACGAAGTAGAGGAACGGGTAGAGTCTTTGTTTACTTTACCGTGCACGAAAAATTTAAAAATATTATTCATCTACTGGTTGTGCTTCCTACTTTTGCTACTTGGGGGAGGGGCTGAAGAAATGTATATTTAAAAGATTACACAGAACCACAAATTTTTTTTTAATTGACACAAACTAGACCACGTGTACTATATGTATTTTGAGTCGCTGAAGTCGAATCCGTTGGCTGTTTTTGTCCACCACGTCTAAGTTTTTTGTAAATTGCAAAGAAATGTATTAAATCACTTGAAATTTTTAACCATAACCGACACAACAAATTCTTTTTAAGAGTTAAAAGTCCTAACAATGTGCTTAATTTTGATTGCAATAAAACTTCTGCAACATGTCACATACTGTAGTTATAATATGCCAAAATTCACTAAAATAGCCTTTTTTGCAACTTTAACTGCAATTAACTCAAAATTGTGACGTGATAGAGCAATTTGGCCAGCGACTTTTTGCGATCCAAAATCTATAAGAATCACCTACTCTGATCCCAGTTGATTTTCACAAATTTCTTTTTGTGGTCCTGTGTTATTAGGCACTCCAGCCTCGACCGAATAGGCTTACAGTACTGGACAAAAGTATTGGCACATTAGTGCGGTTGTTACTATAAAATAACAAATATTTTCAAAGAAAATAGTAGCAAACCGTTTATTTTTGTCAACAATTTTATTTTATACATTATATTTAATAATACATTATATAAATTGACATAAATCAACGTAGTTACGAAAAATAACAATCGTTTTTTGAGAGCATTCTATCTTTGAACAAAATATATTGGCACATTTAAATGTAATAATGAAGAAAGGCTATAAAAAAACAACTAGTATTAGTTGATAATCCTTTTTTATAATTACTTCTTTTATGTTTGTTACCAATATGAATACACATATTTGTCAGTTGTGTCAATAGTTTCGTCTAAGGATGAAACGTTCTCGGGAGACGTTTTTAATTTCTTATGTAACTGTAATTACGTTAATTTTTATAACGTAATAGTCATTATTTTTATAACGTTATAGTCATTATATGTAAACCAAAAAATAAAAATTAACATTTTACTGCCATTTTTTTTTTCAGAGATATAGCAGTAACCGCGCTGTGCCAATATTTTTGTCCAGCACTATATATGTATACTTATATTTGTGTCATTTATATCGGTCTGTATTTACGTATTATTGTTAATGAGGAAAGTTATGAATGAGAAAAGCTCGATAAAAACAGGTGACGAAATCGTGTCGCTTCGCTCGTGCGAGAGGGAGATGGGGGGGGGGAGGGGGACGAGGAGAAACGATCCGAGGACGGAAGGAACGGGATACTCTCGCGTGTGCTCGCTCGTGACGGATAGGGGGACACGCAGGACTTCGCCGCTCGCACGGCGAGGCAACTCGCGATGCGCCTAAAAAAGGAAGCTTGCTCGGCCGAGAGGCGAGAGAGCCGAGAGTCTCGCGGGGGCGACTCCCACGGCCTCCTCGGCGTCCTCGGCGTCCTCGTCGGCGCGGCGTGGTCGCGCGCGAATCGGCGCCGCAGGTGCGTCCGCGCGACACGCGCACCTGAGAGAATCGCTTTAATGTTACGCTGGAGCCGAGAAAGCGAGAGTCTCTCCCTCGACGCGAGACTCGATCGGATAAGAGCGGCGCGAGACTAACGAGAGTGCGTGATTAGAATCGCTTAGTATCGTAGAAGTATCGTAGCCCCTCCCCCCTCCCCCTCCCCTCCCACCCCTTAAGATCGCGGGGGCACCGATAATTCTATTTGATCATCTTGAATTTACTGCTTGCTTCGAATCTGTGAAAGTGCTGTTCGGTGAATTGACGAAACGGCAATAGAGGAAAGCTTCCGGATATTAAAAGATATTGTAAAAAAATTAAATGCATTATTTAAAAAATTAATAAAACAAGTTTTTTCATATCAAATATGGAGATATGGAAGTCTAATAATGAAAGTAAATAAAGCTTTATTATTCATATACGCGAGCAAATTTGCATATGTAAATGTGAATATGTATATGAAAATTTATTAATTTTTTTTCGATCTTGTACGTTGCAACGTGCTGGAAGATGGATTCGTTGCTTTCCTCGAACTGGTGACGCAATACTATAATTATTGCAAGAATCGATTTACTAATGGTTTCGTCGAAATTTTCATAGGACAGGAAATGTAGGATTTGCGTCGTCTTTAAAAATGAATGGCTCATTGAATGGCGACGTTATCTCGTAACGCATAGCTCATAATAACTGGGGCACTCTCGAAGTGATCTCGCAAGAAGAGAACACTGTAGTCGTTGCGTAATACCCGCGGCGATCGAAGAAAGTGCAATTTGCAATTTAGATTCCCGACACTTCTAATCGCGGCGTGTTGCATCGCCACGCAGTATTTCCGAGATCTCGCGGGAGGGAACGAAAGCGAGATTATTGACGGAACGCTTGGAGAGATAAGAACGTATATAACAAATATAAGATATTATATGTAGAACGTAAAAGAGGATAAAACGTGAAAGAGAATCTTTGTAGAGTGTATTTTTAGAGATCTATTTACTTTGAGAAATAAAAAATAAGAATTGACGGAATGCTTGGAAAGATAAAAACACATAATAAAATAATACGTTATATGTATGTAAAACATATAGTGAAAAAGGGGAATTTTGTAGAATGTATGTTCAGAGATCTATTTATTTCGAGAAATGAAAAATTAAATCGATGAAATGCTTGGAAAAGATAAAAATGTATATAATAAATGTAATACCTATATAATAAATATAATACATATATGTAGGGTATTTGCAGAATATATTTTTAGAGACGTATTTACTTCGAGAAATAAAACATGAAATAGTTGCGAACGTTAGACTTTAACCCGTAAGCACGCACGTCAAACTGACCCAGACGAAAGCTATGAATTTACTAACTGATTGTAAAATATTACATAAAGAAATATTTTTAAAAATATAGATTTCTTTTAATTTCTAATGCTTGAAAATTATTATTTTATATTTAACACATGTATCTCAGTTTATAATTACTTATAAATAAAAATAAAAAATTTTGTTTGTATATAAAAAATAAATTAATTAAAATGTCGGTCAAATTGACCCCCACGCGAGCACTTACGGGTTAAATTAGATTTGGTCGAGTCATGGGAGTCCTGTAGGCTAATTAACGTTTAATGACGTATCGTTGTCGTTACATGGTTGTTGCGTAAAAAGTTACGGAAGGAATGGTTTCGTTGAAATATTAAAAAATTTGGCCAGATACAGATCTGAAAATAATTTTGTTGGGTCGTCAAAATAATTATGTAGAACGCCCAAAATAGTTGCTAGAATATTAAAACTTTTTGCGCAGCATTATCATTATGTTTGAGTGTCCTACATAGTTACTTTTGATGATCTAATAAAGTTATTTTCAGATCTGTATTTTCAAATTTGCATTTTTAAAAACCGTTCTTTCCGTGTAGCTTTTTTACTATGTATTATACCTGCGCAACGACAATATAACGGTAACGACACTGTCGTTAAAGGTTACAGAATCGTCTACTGGGACGGGCTGCGATGACGAGCACGTGTCTCACTCACACGATTTCGTCTTTAACGTGTGCGCGCGTTTTGTTACGTGACGTGTATCTGACGTATTTGGCGATCTCTCGACGTGTTGTCGGCGAAAATATCGATTATCCGCGGATTCGTGGCCTTTGTCAGAGCGAATAGCGATTAGCACGGGGTGAGTCAGATCGGATCACCGTATTAGCGTGCCGGGGAATAAACGCCGCGGTATCGCCTATGTGGGACATTTAAAAAAAAGAAAATGAAAGTGTAATATTTATTAATTTGGGGAAAAGAGAGCGTCACGCCGTACCTCGAAGACGAGTTTGAATCGCGGAGAGGATATCGATCTCGGCTAATCGTTTGACAAATAGACGCAGCCGGTGACCAGGATCGAAGTTTGTGGCCTTGTTTGTAGAGAAAGAAAAAGAAACTATCTATACGTATATAGATCATCTACTATTATTACGCGGAGTTTAAATTGCGGGGACCCACTAATTGTTGGACCGTGTAAATGGCAGATGCGCTGCCGTCGATTTTGCTGCCGTGCGCGATTTGCGCGCGGACCTTCAAGCCGCAGTCGCTGGAGAAGCACGCGACGATATGCGAGCGCGCCGCCGCCAAGAAGCGCAAGCCCTTCGACTCGGCTAAGCAGAGGATCCAGGGCACCGAGCTGGCCGAATTTCTGCCTAAGCAGGAGGTCCGGCGACATCACCAGGACGAGAAGACAACCAGGTCCACCTGGAAGAAGACCCACGACGACTTCCTGCGGACAATTCGCGAGGCGCGCGGCGAAGTCGTGAGTCCTTCTACGATATCTTCTTGTGTATTAATTGCTTCAAGAGAAGAGTTCTATCTTCCCCGTAACTGAATTTTATATTAAACAATTTCGAACGAGTTATATCAAATTGGGAGGAGAAGGAGAAAGAAATTATTCTCATATTAAAGATAAGAAACTAGTCTGCAATTTTGTACAATTCGTTGTAGAAGATATATTCTATTTTTATATCTTTTATTCATAAATAAATTCCCACGTCTCCAAAATCTGTTCTTCCAGATGGACTCGCACAAACAATGCAATTCGCTGATCTCATCTGGCGCGCCGACACGCGCCAACGAGAAGGGCACGTGCCCCACGTGCAACCGGCAGTTCGGCATTAAAGCCTATGATCGTCACGTGGCTTGGTGCAAAGACAGAATCACCCGGACGCCGATGAGCCCGGCGACCAATCTGGCGAAGGAGCGATTAGAGGCGCGTATGAGGTATAGGGCGCCGGCCCTGAAGAATCGGCGAGCCATCAATCGCGAGAAGTACAGTCCGGGCTCGGCGGCGAACCAGATTGTCAAGACTTCAGTGTCATCGCCGGCGCTCGTTAAACCAAAGGAGAGTATCCCGATCGTCAATTGCAATCGGGAGAGTTTTGTCAAGCAAAAATCTACCGTCGCGTAAGTCTGATTCTAAAGCTTTTCTCATTGGTGAATTCTTCCTTGAGTTTTATCGCGTATAAAGAGAACAATTTATAATAATTACTCGATAATATAATGTAGTATAATAAATAAAAAAGAAAGTTTGTCAATGAACTGCTCAGAAATTTAAAGAGATATAGGAGTTGTCAGATTATTTTCAATTTATTTTTAATTTGTTGTTAACCTTAAAATAGTATTTTAAAAAAAACAAGATAAAAATTTATGGGCTTTTTAATTGAATTTAACTATTTTTTCTATTATTTTCTTTTAATGTCACATCTATAATTTTTTTCTAATGCTCCTAATATCCATCTTTTATGCAGTATAGATTGCATAAAAAATTTTCTGATTTGTCAGACCTGATGCTCGATTATTTTATAATATACTTATATTTTTACAGGAAACGTCCTGGACAACTCAAGGACTCCCCTACCTCGTCCGGACCTATGAAGTCGCGCCTTGCCGATCGTATGAATAGGTGAGATTTTGATCAATCTTTTTATATATATTTAAAATATGGGAAACTACATTTTTATTGTATAAGATAAAATAAGCATAGAAAGCGTAAGATAGATCTATACCTAATGCTATCCATGAGGAGAAGGAAAGAGGATGAGGCTGTTTAGAAGCATTCTATGATTAATTGTGATTAGAAGTAATCGAGACAATTTAAACATATAAAGATATTTGAATTAAATTTTAACATAAACACTTGAAATACTTGATAAAAAATATAGTAAGTACATATTTTTTAAATATTTTCTACGTAATTATCTATTTTGTAAAATTGTTCCTTATTTAACCCCGACAACCTTCTCCTGATGACTATCATCAGGCACATGCCCTTGATCCTGCTTCCATCTCCTCAGGCCAGCGGAAGATAACGACTCTCTACTGACATCAACGCCCTGCCGATCCTTCCACCCTGCAATATCCTCTCGTCGTTCTCTTCACTCTCCCGTACCTCCTGCGAGACCCAGGATCAATAATCCGGCCTCCTCCAGCGAAATCACATCGCCGATTGTCTCATCCAGAAAACAATTCGAACGAAATGAAACGATCTCGCAACGCATTCAAAACGACGATGCGAGAAATCGAGAAATCTGTTCCGCCAGGATGCAAAAAAACATCGTTTCCGCCAGAAGTCAGGGTCATCCGAGAATCAACGATATTGCCGTGAACGATAAGACTCTAGGAATGACTGTGCAGCCTTGCAGGATACATAGAGATACGCAAAAGGACGATCAGTTAGTGACGTGGAAGCAGATCAGTCACAAGAAGGATAATCTTCAGACTGATAATCCTGTAGTTGATCATAATTTCTTGCGGGAGTTCCAACTGCTTGATCTTGATCGGCTATGTAATCAAAACGAAAGAAATAAAGACAGAAATAGGACAGAAGGAGAATCATCAATTGCAGAAAATAACTTTATTCAAACCGACGACGAATTGAAAGACGAGATTGATAAAGTCAAGAACGATGATGTCACATGGTTAGACAGTATCCACAATCTGAATCAGACGTATTTGATAAAAGACTCGGAGGATATTGAGCCACCAGAAATTTACCACAGCAAATGGAAGCCGATTAGGCATAGTCCTCGCATAGAATTTTACTTCAAAGATAGGGAAGATGAAATCTGCGAATTCGAAAAGAAATCGAAAAAGGAAATTATAGTAAATGACGAAGAAATTAGGATTGAACAAGTGAAAGAGTTAAAAATGAGTATTAATGATGAAGAAGACTACGGTGATGAGACTATGGTGGGCTGTAAAATAGAGGAATTGAAAACAAATGGTGAAAACATGGAAAATAATCGGAAAACGAGTATTGAAGAGATTGAAGTAATAGCATGCAAAACGGAGGAACTTAATATAAATAGTAGAAACGAGGAAAATAAACAAAGAGTAACCTATGAAGAGACTAAACCTACAGAATGTAATACTGAGAAAATAGAAATAAATACTGAAGATACAAAAGAAACTGAGGAAACGAATGATGCAGATGTTGCAGAATTGGATAGACTAAGTGTTTATAAAGAAGATAAAGAAGATTATCAGATAGCGATGAATATGAGAATTATTGAAAGTACGAAATATACTGAAGAAACTGAGCGAAATTTAGCCGAACCTGATCAACTAATTAAATATTCTTCGTTCGACGTAGTGCATTCAACTGTATGGAATGAATCAAAGAAAAGAAGTTTCACTGATCAGAGTCAAGATTATCTGAATCTTAAGGATGAAATACCACAAAGTAATATATGTTGCAATAATTCACTTGAATTGAAAGAGAGTGCAGTGACTTTTATATGCGATCAATCTAACATAATACCTTTAGACAATAGCAATAATCAAGCTGATTGTAATCCGAGTTCCGAAGATGAAACATTAGCATGTCAAAACAATAGTTGTCGCAATTCGTTAGATCTAACAAAAAATATCAGAGAAATATCATTTCCTACATCCTGTCGGAATGTTACCCCGGAAAAAAGTTACACAAGAAATACTGAAGAAACTGAGATAGATGAAGAAAGTTATAAGAATGGTTTAACCAATGTCCGTAATAAAAAACCTAAGAGAAATTTGAAGAGATTAAACTCTGAAGTATATTCGCTTCCACAAAATTCAAAAATTGCTGCTGGTAATTACTTAAATACATCTATGAATAACATACCTTTGTATATCAAAGATAATAGACAATTTCAAGAAAAATATTTCAGTTCCAGTAATGTCGAAAATATCGAAAATAACACGAAAGATAGAAAAACAGATTTCAACATGGATTCAGACAACAGCTGTTCGAACGATAAATTAAGGCTCCTCGGCCGTTCAATCATTAAAACGGAAGTTACGACAGGTGAAGGTTTGCGCAAGAACAATGTAGACAGCGAATTCGATTACGGTAGCGATAATACGGCGCGTGTCGGGGAACGTAATGCGCGAGATGTTAATGGTTTAGGGTCGTCAGTCATGTTGACGGACTATGCAGAGGAGGAGTCACGACATCGCGGTAACGAAATTTTCCTGAATGCAAGCGTGAATTTTCCAAGACGCGCTTCCGGCGCGACTAGAAGAGCGGCGCGCGAGCGACCGGTCAATTCCGTCGAAATGAAGCACAGAATCAGGGAAAGCATGAACCTTCTTCGTGGCAGCACCGATTCCCTGATATCTTCGGTCGAATTCGTGGAGCTCGCGAGATTCAGACAGCCCGAAGCGAATTGCGCTTACGAACGAGAGACCATCGAGATAATCAGACCGAGCAGGCGGAGCAAGATGTCCAAGGATTTACCTGATATAAAGGGCGGCGCGGCGAAGACGAGGGAAGATTCTGAAAGATCGTACTGGGATAGGACCTCCAAGATCTCGCAGAGCAGACTAACCGGTCTCTATCCTGCATATCACACGGAATACAAGCTTGCTAAGAGAAATCCTAGAGTCCGTATCCTCCCTCCTGTTCCGAATTCACCCTTAATCAACCGCAGGTAGAGATAGTAGAAAGCAGTGGAAACTAGTATTATAAGTAGAATTGTCGTCGTCGAACATTTTAGTATTATTCTCTAGAATGCGTTAATATTATTTGTATTGTAGAATATTAGAGTATTTAATTAAATATAGATTTACCTTTTTAGTGGAAGATATAATTTCGATATAAATTGACATTTGATTAGCATAAAATATTGCAATGCTGATTTCGCACAAGTGGTTATGAGTCATATTGTAATATTAATATTTTATTAGTATAAGTTTGTGCAAATTGCAATTTAATTGGTAAAAGAATCTGTACGGCATTGCTGAGCGCACTGTAAAGTAGAATCATTTCTTTTGATTTCTATTTCTTTTATTATCGTATTTTTGTATTTTTCTTATTATCGTGTATTCGGTAAGGCAGTTGTTAGATAGTTAATGTCAATAATATTGTAGGAAAATTGAACTGGCGACACGTCCCGCCTGGTGCAATTATGTACGCAGAAGGCCGGACTTTAATCTCGTGCTTAAGGCTAGAACGTAAGTTCCAGGACGTGGAACCAGTGTAGGGAGAGGAGAACATAACAGATATTTTATTTTATCTTATTGGTGTTAATTGTTGATTATTCATAGTTCTAGTTTAGTTCCGGGTATTGTATAGAAAATATTAGAATTAATAGAAAATAGTATTGATTTTTTTACAGAATTTAGAATCAATTTTTCCGTATTAAAAATATATCTTGAATTATTATTTTTTATAATTTTTCAAATCCCAACATTCAGCATCGTAATAATTAACTCTTGAATTAAGATTCTATTATATAATCCATTTTTTACATTAAAAACAAGAATGTTTCATCTATTTTTGCGAAATTGCTTTTTATTTTCTGCGGCTCGCAGCGTACTAAACTAACTCAAGAGAAATTGATTCTAAATTTCTCAAAGAATAATTTATGTCTAGCAAGCAGTTTGGATTACACTGCACCACGCGACCTTGCATGCACCTTTGTAAATGATGTGAAAAATTGTTTGGCACACGTCCATAGCTCATCTGCAGTAGAACACTTAAGGCAAAACATACTTTATTATCACGCAAATTGCACTATGTTTGTATCGCTGTTTTGTGCATTATGTTGCACTATATTCGTATCACTATTTTATGCAAGAAAGTTCCTGGCAAAAAAATAGAATTAAAGGCTATATTAATTAAATTCTATTTTCAGCGGTACATGCAAGGACTACGATCCCTTTCTGCTGGCCGAGCAGCAGATGAACGACCTGCTGTCGGATACGAGCGATCAGTCTATGATGGGAAGTCCCAAAGTCCAACAGACTCGTGATACCCTCTATCCTCTCTCGCACTCCTCCGCTTTTGTAAAATATCCTCCCTCCGACAGGAGGTCGTCCCTTATAGCGCCACCCACCGAGTTCGACGACCTCATGTCCAATTTCTCGAGCGACTCCACTGAGACCAACTCGATCTCGCGCGAGGTCTTCCTGAAGCCTGATCTTGCGGGCAAAGATTCCGTGAGCCCAAAACCCGTCAGGGAATTGGGCAGACGAGTCATTATCGATAAATCGAAGGCGCTGGGCGTTGACGAGCGTCGCGGCATCGTCGTCAGCGCCGATAGATCGCGCAAGATTTTCGACACGAGGAATACGAGACCGTTGATCAACCGATCCGGTTCGATCCGGGCCTCGTCCGCACCTAGAATCAATTCGGGCCTCGACAGAAAGACCTCGAGTGACATGAGGAAGGTTCAGGGTTCCAGGATCGCCGAGAGTCAGAAGTCCTCGGACCAGAATCTCAATCAGAAAAACAATAACTATTCATCCCTATCTGGCAGCACCCTTAGTCTCAACTCGATCGTTTCCTCCTCGGAGCTGGACGTCAAGCGATCGAACTTGATGTTTGACGAGCTGATGACGTCCTTCGAGGAGGATGCGTTTCCCGGACTGAGATCCTTCCTCAATAACGAGTCCTTTGACCTGTCCAGCCCCGGCGGCGACAGACAGCGAAACGGCAGTCTGATCAGCGATGAGGAACTGTCTTCGCCCGATAGCTACAAGCCGCAGGATCACAGCAAGCTCAGCAACGATTCCGCTTATAACAGGTTTGTTTTTAAAGTAGCTATATATCTTCATCGTTTGACTTCATTGATCAATCAATTAATAATTAAATATTTAATTCTTTTTGTGTTGTCCTTATAGAAGGACAGCACAAAACAACTGTTGCGAAAGAACTTTGTCATTTTTACAAAAACTAAATTTATTAATTCGTGATATCTTCATTAATTTTTATGTAAAATTAGTCTTGTATTCAATATGACAGAGAAGATTATATTTAATAAAACATGGAGATTTCTACAAATCTAAAAATTTCGCTATTTGCTTTTTGACGACTAATAATTGTGGTCTTTAATCATCGCCCATTCACATCTGCGTTCTCCGTGTTCTCGCGTGTTTCAAGCTCAGTTCAATTTGTGCCTCCCCAGTTTAAATCGCAAATATTCGCACCATGGACGCAGCGCCAACGACGTGATCGACCGTCTTGACGAGGACGCGCCCAGGAACGGGACGTCGCCAACTCAAACGGCGACCAAGAGCAAGATGTCCAAGTTCTGTCACGAGTGCGGTCAGCGATTTCCGGAAACCGCTAAGTTCTGCTGCGAATGTGGCGTCAGAAGGCTCGCCTTGTGAAGCGCGACATCGTTCTTCGAGCGTCGTCACTATCGTATTGTATTTTGATATTCGAAAAAACGACCCGAAGAGAAAAATATTGTCGGAAAGATATTTTTTGAACAAAAGAGTATACTTTAATCTTTTTTTGAGAGAGGTTTTCTCGAGACCGAGAACACCAATGTTCTCTGTACAGAAGAGTACGCTCTAATTTCGAAAGCATTTTTGCGGGATCGAGAGTTCGTTCTGAAACGTATTCTCTGATTGTGAGGCGATGTATTAACTGCCTTATCACGATAATATATGGAGCGCTATACAATTCAGGCGGTTTTTATAAATCTCAGAGTTTCGACAGTAACTTTTACGAGTTTTGCGAGATAGTATTTTTATACCGCCGGAGAAGAATTTTTTAAATCTACTTTAGTTCGCTTTGTAGACAGTGACGTCGATTTGCTATGTTTGAGTAGTTTAGTGATATATTTGATAAGCGTTTTTTTTGTCAGAAACACATGTACGCGTACATCGAGAGTTGCCGAGCGATCAAAGTCCGTCCTCTTTTCTACAAATTCAAGTGTGACTTTTTGATAAGCTTTTATACAGTGAAGAGAATTATGCAAGTATTTCCTGTTAAAAATAAGAGAATTAGAAAGAATCTCTCAACATTATGTTATATATTTAGTTTAATCCATTTTATCTCCAGTGAGAGGCGAATTAAAAAACATGGATTATATTATTTGGAATTGAAATATACTGAAGTGAATTTCTTTGTGCTTTATACAGGGATCATTTAAGTTGATAATGCGAAATATCTCAAAAACGAAGCGTTGGAGAAAGAAATGTTGTAAATAAAAGTTAATTGACTTTAGGGGGAAAGCAAATTGCATGATTTATGTTTTACTTGGAGAATGTTTTCAAGATCATTTGAAGGTCAATCTAATTTTTTAAAATGGAAACCTACATTTTTTATTTTGCATTCTTATTCCTCGTAAAAACAATAAACAACTTAGGTAGGAACCATTTTTCAATTTAGCACATACTGTAAGTTTCGCAGATATTTGAAAAGTGAAAATTGATAAAAGAGTTATACCATACTCTAGTTATACCATTGTACAGTACTATTTTATGTAAGCTTCTGTACATTTGTATTATCTGTCAAAACAAAGAAACATTAACATAATTCAATTAGATTACAGTAATAAATGTTCAAAGTGATGCCCTTCTATTTCAATGCACTTTCCAATTCTTTGTACAAAAGATTGATGTGTACGTAAAAGTACGTCTCTTTCAATATTTGCACAAGCATTTCGTATGCGCTCCTGCATGTTTTCTGGAGTCGTTGGCACATCTGGAGTCGTTGGAACATTTATTGGAATATTTCGCATTATCAACTTAAATGGTCCACCCTGTATATTCGACATTTAGTCATATACTAAGTGGCCTAGATATTAAGATAACGTCTCCCGATTTTGAACTTTAGGCGTTTAACTTTGCGAAAATGGATTTCTATCAACTCGATTAATTCGCCTAGTCTTTATAGGATTCTTGTGTCGTGTATGTAACAAGATTGATCGTAAAGTAAGATTAGAAAATTGCTAGTGATTAGATGAGTTGCGCCAATACAAGCATCAATATTCGCTCAATTAATGTGTTGCTAACGAGGAATAATGAAGCAAAGTGTCGGACCGCAATACGTGTTCGAGGTAAATCATTAATCTTAACAAAGACAGACCTCTTAATCGCGTGTTGCGAGAAAGGAGATTATATAAGTAAATTAGATATGTGCAATCACATAGAAACGCATAATCGAAGTGGTCTTTTCATATTTATTCTTTATACTGCGGTAAGAAAAGATTATTTATTACATATGCTGAAAATCCGAATTAATATATAGAGCGCCCCGGTAATCTTGTATAAATATACAGGATTCAGTACGTGGAATCTGCGTCTCCAGATAAATGAAAGAAAAATGGAAACTTCTTCGATTGAATTTTTGCCGGCGAAGATGTGAAGACTCCAAATTCAAGAAAGTTGTCGATCCACCATCTTTTATATACATTTCGTCAAACATCTTATTTTTTACTTCTGGAAAGAAAGAGGAAAAATATTTTTTCAAAGTTGTGGCTGAAATGTGAGAAAATAGATTAAATAACGTTTATAAGCTTATATACCCATCATACTAATCAAAGATTATTTGTAACGATTCTAACAAAAGTGATTCGTCCAGTACGTTGGCTCTCTGGTGTTCGTAACGTTTACCAAAGAGTAACATTGCGATAAGCGTTTGACAAAACTGACTCTGTGTTTAACTTGGAAGAATGCATCTCGAATTAATTGTATGCAATAGATATAAATCATGTATGTCCCAAACTGTATTTTTGCAAGTGCAATAAACTGCAATGCTTATACAAATTTAACAGGTTCGGTTCTCGAGTTTTTTGAAAGGAAACTTTTTGAATTGCAATACCCATGCTACATTACAATCCTTTTTATCTTAATTTTCACTTCTGCACCAGAAAATTGTTTACGAAAATAATTACATACATATATAATAAAAGAAGATACTTTTAAGCGTTTTTGCAACCGCTCGGGGATCGTTTTATTTCTACATTTTTTTATGTATTTTTTTGCGTAGAAACCGAGAAAAATCATTACAATAATGCCAGACTTAAGGAAAAATTGGTACATTGAAATGAAGTGAATAAAATTCTTATTCGCATCATTATATGAAATCACTGTCAGTTATTCTTCAATAATTATTGCGAATTTTTAAATTATAATTTAAAAATTAATGTAATATTGCATCGCAAAATGTTAATTACATTATATTTTTCACTATAACATTTGTTACATAAGAATTTAATAATCTTATGAGAAACATGAAAACTTGAAACTACGATAATACATCAATTATTGCTCTTCAACTAATCCTCTTTAAGAATCATTTTGTATTTTTAGATTCAATTTATATCGAATATAATTATGTAGTGATAATTGCGAGAGCAAATTAAAAATTGTCTCATTTGAAAAAATGATTAAATGTGACGAGATTCCCTCCTTCTTTTTATTCGAACTTGGGACCGACAGTAGTGAAGTTACATCTCCTATTTACATATTTTGGGGTATGGATGTATGTGAAGTGGAGTGTGCAGTGTCGGTTTTAGCAACATTGGCGCCCTGGGTAAGATTATCATGGCGCACATTCAAATTCAAGGGATCAAAATTCTTGAGAAAGAAAAGACAAGGTGGTAATATCGAACGGCGAACCCCATTTTGTTTTTAGATGTTAGGGAATTCCTTTCACTTTCAAACTAGCAAAGCAGAAGGCAACGGCGCCCCTACAGATCTGGCGCCCTGGGCGATCGCCCAACCACGCCCTACCCTAACGCCGGCACTGGGAGTGTGAACCATCGACATATAGAATGGACCGCTGATGTCAGTGGAGGGGGTATCGCACGCGTAGAGTGAGAGGCAGATAATATGAGGACACGTTCCGTCTCTTTTTCCAAGCAGGAACGTAGTACGCCGTAAGGCGTAAAGATACGGAAAGAGACGAAAAGAGACGGAACGTGTCCTCATATTATCTGCCTCTCACTCTACGCGTGCGATACCCCCTCCACTGACATCAGCGGTCCATTCTATATGTCGATGGTGTGAACGTCTTTCTCAAAAATATCATCCACAACTGGTTGTGTTTAGAGTCCTATAACAAGGATTCTAGTTGTGTTGTATGGTGACTTCACTATGTGTGCCGACGTCTGGCCCCGACGTCTGGCCATTAGATGTTCTTGCCGAATTTGTTTATAGGGGAAAGCGGAGCATAATGGGACCACGGGGTATAATGGGATATGGTCAATATCTCTTTACAGAGATGCTGCCATGTAATAAAATGTATGGAAATTATTATTCATAGATGTCCCTACCCGCGTGCTCTTATCAGTTTCCGTATTATTTTTAGCTGAAAGATACTAGAAATTATTTAATGCGTTCGCTATGCTTTTCGCGACTGAGTTACAGTTTCTTTGAGACATTTACATATGGTAAACAAAGATTTAAAAAAAAGGTACAAAAATGCGCCAAGTATACGCGCGCAAAGAACGTTCCCCCAAAATAAGTAATTATATTATTCATCAAAAAGAACTCCCTAAAAATACTGTCGTGTATATTTATACCTTCAAAAAATACTGTCGTATATATTAATCTTCTCTACAAAAATTTTGATATCTAA